>CM021103.1:131563254-131580427 GCA_007115665.2 Sequoiadendron giganteum | reverse complement strand
TAGAGCCTTGCAAATCCCTTTTCTTTTATATCCATAAAATCCCAATCTTCTTGAGCTATGTTGGTTGGTTTTGTACTAGATATTATAGCTCATATATCTATATCCATGAGCATATATTTCATCTTGAGTTTCTACAACTCAGAAATACCATCATTAAACTTCTCTACCTAAATTCTTATTTATATTCTTACCATCTTTTTCCTACAATAAGGTTATTGAATCTTCCTTTGCAAGAATCCTAATCTATAAAGATTAGAATAAAAAACCCTTCAAGCAACCAATAGAACCAAGTATAGCTAAGATGTAATACACAATTAAAGAAATTTGAGTTTTCAAAATTAACTCCCTATTCCAATCTAATATACCATAGGTTTTTTCTCTTAAATGAGAAGTTTATGTGAGTGACATGTCAAATGGCATATTCATTTTTAGGTTTAAATACCAACAAGATTTAATTTCTCTCATTACAAGTGGCCCCTAGGAATTTGAAAAGAACTTCAAGAATTGTTTAGCTTTGTGTAAATGGAAGTCAAATCTAGATCCGTCAGTTGATTTGGGTTTTGTTGCTCCAACATGGGTGAGATTTTTGGGTTTACCTCTTGAGTTCTAGAGCTATAAGGTGTTTTAGGGGATTGTAAACTTCTTTGACAGTCTTCTTGTTGTGGATAAAGTAACTTCTTAAAGGTCTAGGTTGGTCTTTGATATGATCTATATTAATATTGTTAATAATGTCCTTCCTTCTTCTATCACTTTGAAATCCAAGTTTGGTTCCTAGTCTCAATTCTTGGAATATAAGAATGCTAGGCTATTTGTCAACTCTGTCATAATTTTTGGCATATTAACCTTCTCAAAAAGACAAATAGGTTGTTGGTTATGCTCCCCCTGTTGCTAGTGAGGGTCAAATTATGACTTTGGTTTCTAGGGAAACTTCTCTAAAGCCTAAGGGGTCTACAGTGGTTGCTTTAGGAGAGATTATGATGGAGAGGAAATAGCCAAATGAAGATAGTCCCTTATTGAATGTTGGTGTGTCTCTAACCCTTCCCATGAGTCATGATGATCCTATGTTTTACACAACTAAGGATGTGGCTCCCCTTTCTTCTACTGTTAGCCTAGAGTCAAATAAAGGCCTAAACTTGTGTGTTTCCTTGATTAAGGACTCCACTCCTCGAGATGCTTTGCAATTGAAAATGAAAGAATCACTAACAATTTGGGGATTCACTAAGCTAGCCCATCCTTCAAAGAGTGAGGTTAATCAAGACCCTTGGACTTAGGTGAATGGTAAATCCAAGAAAAAAAAAGAAAATGGATGTTGGAAATGAATCAAAAGTGGGAAAAAAAAACAATATGGATGGTTTTCAAGAATAATTTTTTAAAAAGGATAATATTGGGATGATGTTTGTGTTTTAAATTGAATGTGAACAACTATACAAAAAAAATCTTAATTCAAGATTAAATCTAATTTAAATAGTGCACAAAAAATGAAGATTGCAATAAACTAAAGAAGAAACTAAAATAAATATGGAATAAAAGTATTTAACACATAACACTCTTCTTACATGGGAAAACCATTTTGGTAAAAAAAATCCACCAAGAAGAGAGACTTACATTGTATAAATTAGTTTATTATAATGTTGCAATTAAATAATTATTTAGTTGTGATGAACCTAGGTGGTGTGGTTAATCACACTAGGTAATTATTTCGGGACCACTTTATGTTGTATTGTAATATTGTATTACTATTTAAAGTGTGGGAAACATGTGGTAATAATTTAATATTGAAGAAATATTAAATAAAGTGAAAACTTAGTACCCAATATTAAATAAGGGGTTAGTGGTTTAGTGTTCACATGGTTTTGTGCCACATGGTTATATCTTACCACTTGGTTGTATTTGTGCAAGCTTGAGTCTATAAAAGCAAGCACATGTTTCGTGGTTAAGGTTGGTTGTATGAGTAGGTTGTCATTATTGAGTCTTTTGAGGAGTGCATATGTGAAGCATGGAATGAGATGTGTGGATTCATTCTTGGACACGTGAAGATGCATTGAGAGATTTGATGCTTTAGAGGTATTCATTATAACTCTTGTATTGTTTATTGTTGAATAATACGGAGTATGGATGATTTTGGAGGCTAGTTTTTTCCCTCTTGAGGGTTTTTTCAAGGTATATATAGTGTTATCTTATGGCTTATCTATTTGATTTTTGCAGTATGGTTACTTGTATGCATGTTTATCTCTCATGGGGTTATGTAGGAAATCAATTAAGTTTGTGGGTTGAATGCAATATTTCCTAACAAGTGGTATTAGAGCTTTCATGGTTGATGGATTTTTGTTATAACCCTAGTTTGAGAGATTATTACAAAGTTGAAGCCATGGAAATGCATGAAATATGTGAGGAAATATAAGATATGGAACACATGTTGGAGGTGTTTTTATACATATTTGGGCTTTTGAGTTGTTAATATTTGTTGGATTTATTGTAAATTTGAAGTTTTCCAAATTTGGGTCAAAGAGGGTTTCTTGGTTTAAGTTTTCATATGAGGGTTTTGTAGAGGAAATTGCATAGATGACCTCTTGAGACAAAATGAACCTCGCCATTGGATATAAGCCCGATATATGAAAAATGACATAAAATTTGGCCTATTTTGGAAAATTTGAAAAAAGGCAAAAAAAAATTGTCGTATGACCATTTTGGCCCCCCTACTTCGCCATGTGTAGGAAATTTTTGAAAAAAAAATTATTATATCTCCCATAGAAATTTTTTTGTCAAACCTTACAAAATAAAATAAAGTCAATTTTAAAAATCACATTGAAAATTTTAAAAGAAAAATAAAATAAAAATATATATGTAAATTTTTTGGGGGGTCCACAGACCCCCGTACCCACAATCAGTAGTTTGTGAAGTGTCATACCTGGAAAGTATGTCCAAAACCTACATAGATGTATGAATCATTAATAACCATTAAAATATTTTGAAATATATGTCGATCTTTTCTTGAAATATTTGACATCACCTACAAAATGTAAGGTGGTTGTATAAGTCTAAAAGGGAGTCTTTAATATTTGAAGCTTTTTAAAGGTTAATCTAAACTATTTTTAAAACCATCTGCCCTCACTTCATTAATATTTAAAGGCCAAAAATATTAAATATTAACAACAAAAAAAACCTACCACCTAAAGTGCAGAAATTAAAATCGATTTTATTTTTGGAGTGGGCCCCACCAAAAACTTGTCTATATAGTTAAATTGGACATTTTTTCCAAACTTGCATAAATTTCATCCATGAAGTATATTTTTTGACTTCTTTTACTCATTGGAAAGCTAGTTTTGAGCACTACACAGTGATATAGATTTGGTTCTTTCATGTTTCTATTTTGATCAGTTTTTGGGGCCTAAAAGTCAGATATTATTAGTTGCACAATTTTGAGCATAACTTTTGCATATAGAATCAGATTTTTTATTTCAAAGAGGTGTTGGAGAGAATTTTTAGTGTACGGGTTTGCGCAAGATCATGAGGGTCCAAAAAGTGGTGATGTGAAAAAGGGCATTTTTAACACGTCCAAAAACATGAAATTCATGCCTTTAGCTTTTTGCAAGGTAAGGTACAATATTCATTTTCATTTGGTAATACCAAACCAAAATGGATATCTGTTAAAAATAGATATTCATTTAGAAATGAATATTTGTTTTTTTAATTCAAAAAATTTAATTTTGTCAAGTCCGGGCCCGACTGATTTTATATATTATAATAATATTTTAATATATTTATCCTCTACGAATTAAATTAAAAAATATTATAATAATATTTTAAAAACATTATTATAATGTTCATTTTGATTATAAGGGAAAACAAGTTTTGAAGGGACTTGAAACCCTTTACAAATTTAGGTACAAAATGTTTCTCAAAAGATACAACACTAGACAGTCAGTAGCATCCAAACACCCAAAAACCACAAAAGAAACAAACAACTGCTCCAAAGATAAACAAAGAAGAACAATGGCCAAACAACATCAAGCAACAATGGGAAATGCAGAGCTAAATCGTGCGTGCAGCCTTCTGACCACCACAAACAAACTTTACAAGGGACTGAGAGGAGTGATTATGCTTAGGGAGACCTCTCTTCCTTATTTACACAACCATCCAAGAAAGATGATCCTTTGAAGGAATGGAGCAAGGGGAAGTCAGAGGACAAGCCACCAAAGGAAAAAGAGGAAAATAACTAGGAGTGTCACTCCCACAACCAATAACAACAATAGGAGCTATAGATAAACTACCAATCATAGCAACAACAGCAACCTCACTAGCCAACCACATTAGTAGCAACTGTAGATGAACCAACAACAATAGAAGAACCACCAACACCAACATCAGCAATAGAACCAGAAGCCCCAATAGCAACTACATAAGACCTAGGAGCAGTAATAGCAACAATGGATGGCAACTGAGAACCATCGGCAGAAGAAGCCATGACTTCAGGGGCCAAGTCATCATCCCCAAAATCTTCCCCAAAATCATCATAAGATTCACCACAGTAAGCTTCTCTCGAAGAGCATCTTTCCACCAAGTAGCATAGCTCCGACGAGATTTATGACAATTTGCAACCAAATGACCTATAGAAAAACATCTCCTATAATGTAAAGGAAGACCTTCATAATAAATAATCATGAAAAAATTGTGAGAGCTCATATTATATATTATTTTATAATAATATAATAATATATTTTGTATTATATAATAATATTTATTATATTATGCATAATATAATGTATATTGTATTATAATATATTATATTATATATTTTATATCAAACATTTGATAAAAAACATCACCAATTTATATATGGTCGAGTCTCGAACCTGATCATATATTAAAAATACTGTAGAAAAGGAAATGGATATCCATTTTAAAATGGATATTTGTTTCTTGTGTTGTAAATTAAAAAACAAAAAACCTGCGACCTCACAATTAGGTGACTTTGTGTCACTTTCTCTCCTCTCTAACTCGGATATTTGTTCCTAGGTGGTCATTTTTCCCAAAATCAGTCAAATTTCAAAGGTATGTTTGGATTTTTATGTTTTTAATATTTATTCAATTTATATTCTTTTCGCATTGTTTTTTAATTTTAGTCAAAAATAGGGTATATTTGATAGGTTTTAATTGCATTCGAATTATTGTTTATTTTATTTTATTTTTATCAATTAATAGGTTTAAAATGGATCAACATGAAAACTCTAACCCTACATAAGATGAAAACACTAACCTTGCACTAAATGAAAACCATGATCCCGCACAGAATGAAAACTCTCCAAATCCTCATTCATCGCAACCGTTATTTCCAAACCAAAATATTCCAACAATACATGAGTCTATTCATAGAAATTTAGATCAATTAAGAAATCTATGTCGAATCTATACACTCGATGAGCTATCACACATGAAAAATTCTTTGGAAACAATCATTTCAAATGTTGAAACATTGGCAACTCAACATAATAGATTTGCATAGTAGGAAGAGGAAAAAAGACAATTTTATGTCAATGGGTTGTCATATGATGAGGTGAAGGCACTTGATATTGAGAAATCCCAATTAGCCCAGCTATTCATCGATCAGAGAACAAGACAACATGTTAATGTGCAGAAACCAAAATTTTCAATTAAATAGTGCACCCATAGAGGCATATTACATAATTTTTGGAGACGTTGGTGGATGGTTTTTAATAAACCACCCAACAACAATCTTGATGTCCCTCAATAGTTTATCTGAGAATTATATGTTTAGTTTGTGCTAGGGAAACATATCAATTACTTTGACATGTGAGATTTCTAGGGTGTTGGTAGAGGGATGCCAAAAGATAGACCTAGATCACGTGAAATCACCCCAGTTCGTCCTCCTCTACCTATTTATGCCCCAACTCCACTACCTTACCCTAATATTGTTGTAGATGTAGGGACTTTGAGCATTTTTGTGTTCCATTCATTGAGTGATCATTTGATCATGCAGATCCATCATGTTGTGCAACCATTTGATGGTGCATCCCATCATGATGGTGTTGCACCTAATACATCCTAGCATGATGGTGGTGCACCTGCTGCATCAACTCCCACTAGTACACCATCCTCTTTGGGACATATTTGTGTGCCTCATCATTGCATGACATGCAAAAATTTATGTTTGGGTCCTCTTTGATAGTCCACTGAGGCTTCCATAGACACATATGACTATGAGGTTCATGATATGTCAAATCTAGGAGTTGATAGAGCACGGAGTTGATGATTTGCAGCAGATACATCGACTGCTAGGGACGATACCGAAGGACCGATAAAACTTAAAGTAATTTTATAGTGTGTTTTATGTAAATTCTTTCATATTTTATGAGAGATATTTGTTCTAATATATGTTTATGTGTTGGAATCTTTAACAATTGTTGACAAAAGATCAAATGTCGCAAGGGCAAGAGGCTAAACATACTATATTCATTTTCCCTAGAGAATCAATATACGATATTATTTAAATTTTTATTTTAGATGTTATTTTATGAAATCTATTATGTATAAATACGTGTACTACATATATCGGTAGTCTAATGTAATCTTATATTTTTATGCAGGACCCTGGTTCTTATACAACCTTGTTGAGTGGGTTTGATCCATTGGATGAAGTTGCACAACAGGTATTGTTTTATTCTTGAAATTATAATTATATGTGCATGTGCATTTACATTCTTGTCACTTTTTATATAGGAAACCATCTTAGTCTATTCATCCACTATGACCCCATCTAGTGTCATAGCATCACAACATGTATGTTTTTTATTTTATATTGTAGATATTTACGTTTAGATAGGAGTAGATATGTGTTTAGTAGATATGATTATTTGTCAACAATTATATGTTAATTTGTATCATTTTTATTTTATCTCATATAGTCCTCTACACGAATCAACACTATGACTACTGTGAGACCATTTCTTTATAGGAGGACTCCCGATCATCCTAAGGGACAATCATATGCAGAGCCTCTTGCAGAAAAGAGAGAGAGACATGAGGTAAACAAGAATTGCATTATTGATATAATATAGTACATATATACTGATTTTGATGTTAAATTCATAATTTATAAATGATGGTAAATAAGTTCCTACTTACTAGTCTATATTGTCAACCATTCACATAATTAATATAATTTGTAGTTTGAAATTTTATTCTGCAAAAAAATTCAAAGCAACAAACTTCTTTGAGGAGGCTCGATTTTGATGGTCCAACACAGGATTAGGATATGATATAGTTTGATATGTACTTATGGTTTGATATATCTTGAGATGGCATATATGTCACATTTTGTAAAACTTTTTTTGAGTAGGCATTCCAAATTTGTATATGCACAAACACAATTATTCTATAGTTTGATATATAATAATTGATATTCGATCTAATTTTTTCCTCATGTGCATGTCTTTCTACTTTGAATTTTCAAAATGGAATGTATAATTATCTTAGAATGGTTTAAATTTATGATTGATAATGTATGTTATAGATTAACAAAATTGCATTTTAATTGAACTTATGAATTATAGTTGGTAATCCATCTATGTTAGAGTTCATTCATATTAAGGTTCACATACATTACATTCCATGACACCATATTTCTTTGAGGATGTTTTTCAAACAATTCATTGCAATTATTTTATTGTATCATATTTTTGATACATGTCTACCAATAAATTTTTATCAAACACTCAATTTGAGAATACCCATGATTTTAAGCTCTATTGAATGAATTTACATTTGACATTATTTTTTCTCAACCTCATGTAATGAAGTTGGTAGCTAATTTTTATTTCAAAAGAAGTTAAAATTAATGAAAAATGGATACAACTTAATGAAATGGATGTCATGTTACAGTGTTCATTTGAAAGTAATAAAATCATCTTGATAAAATCAATGTCACTCAATGTTCATTCAAGATTTATAACATGTAAAAGGTATAAAATAATCTTGAGTAAGAATTAATGTCTTTCAACCATAGGGGTTTGATGCAACCTTCAAACAAAGTCCTTAAAACTCAACAAGATACATGTCCATTAGATTGTTCATGTGAAATCTATACAATAATCACTATCAACAATTAAGACATCACTCAACCATTATGAAATCATTAAACATACCAAATGAATGTGATACTACCATTAAAGAAACCAAATACAACTCCATGGAATTCATGTTATTTGACCTTGGACATGCAATTTGTATTATCTTAATGCACAAAAATGAATGTTGCTAACCATAATGCATCAATAAGAAAAAAAGGCATACTATATGGGTGCATTTATGTTAAGAATGGTCCTCTTTTGCATCCATACACATA
Organism: Sequoiadendron giganteum; assembly: GCA_007115665.2. Lineage (NCBI taxonomy): Eukaryota > Viridiplantae > Streptophyta > Pinopsida > Cupressales > Cupressaceae > Sequoiadendron > Sequoiadendron giganteum. The sequence goes on along the minus strand of CM021103.1, from coordinate 131,572,065 downwards.
GAATCACTCAGAACTACATTGGACTGGCGATTTCCCTTAAGAGTCCAAAGTGAAAAAAGGAAATAATCTTTGATGGGATATTACCTAGAAAATGTGAAACTTATAGGCTCTTCATCTGAGGCTACGTGATCATTTTGGGACCTTCTTCAATAATCTCCCTCATTTTTTACTATCTTGGAGGTTTTTTCCCAATGTGATGAATTTTTAATTGAAGCAAAAGTTATCAGATGCAAGCAGTATAAAGTTGCAAAGCGGAGAAAATTTCATTTTGCAACTCATATGACCAAATGGACTATTCCAACATGTCTGGATGGGTATGTTTATGCTAGGAATGGTCCTCTTTTGCACCCAAACACACCGAATCACTCTGAGCTACATTGGACCAGTGATTTCCCTTAAGAGTCCAAGGTGCTAAAAGGTAGCAATATTTGATGAGCTATTACCTAGAAATCATGATGCTTACAAACTCTTAGTCAGAGGATATGAGATCATGTTGGGACCCTCTACAATAACCTCTCAATTTTTTTTTTATCTTGGAGGCATTATCTCGTGGTGATGAGTTTTAAGTTGAGCAAAAAAATGTCAAATGTAAGTAGTGTAAAGTTGCAAAGTTGTGCAACTTTCTTTTTATAACTCGTATGACCAAATGGGTTGTTCCAAAATGTCTATATGGGTATTTTTACACTAGTCATGGTCCTATTTTGCACCCAAACATGTTGAATGACTTCGAGCTACATTAGACCGACAATTTCCCTTAAGAGTCCAAAGTGCTAAAAGACAGCAGGGTAAGTGCACCAATCTATGACACAATTTTGATGTCAAATTGCAAAAAAAACCTGTAATAGGCCATATTGCGCTCGCCAAATTTGAAAAATGCCACATTTTGCGAGCGCCAAATGGCTTGAATTTTTCAATGAGTGAACAAGTGTGAGTTCTCTTTCTTTTTGCAATGAATTTTGAAATGCATTTTTCTAAACTCTTTTATTATCGCTTTCTCTTCCAAGGAAACTATATGCATGAAATAAATATGTAAGTATAAGTTTACATTTACATATGGGCATTTACTTTCTTATAATTTAAGTTATATTACATGTATATAGGTAGGATGTTTGAGAGTGGTTTCAGATCTCTAGGAATTATTATGCAAATTCTAGTTTTTGGAAGATCTTAAAAATTTCAGACTTAGTCAAATTTCAGTAAACAGCAATTCAAATTTCAGTAATCAGGAGGTAAAATTTTAGTAGTCAGCAAGTTGTATCAACTTTCTCTCTCCTATCTACTCTCTATCTCTCCACTCCCTCTCTCTCTCTCCCTTTCTCTCTCTCTCCCCTCTCTCTCTCTCACACCCCTCTATCTCCTCCCTACATATGCCTCCCCCCTCCCCTCTCTCAATCTTTACCTACCTCTCTCTCCATCACTTTGTATCTCACTTATGTCTCCCTCCCTACCTCTTTCCCTCTCTAATATTTATCTCTCCTCTCCCTCCCTCTACCTACATCTCTCTCTCACTCTTTATCCCTCTCTTCCCCCACTTTCTCTCTAACTCTCTCCTCTCTATCTCATAATTCTCTCTCCCTCCCTCTCACTCTCCCCTCTCTATCTCTCTCTCTCACACACACAAACCTCTATCCCCCTCACTAACACTCCCTTCCTCCATCCTTCCCTCTCTACTTCTCTCTATCTCTCCTCTCCCTCCCTCTCTCGACCTCACCCTCCCTCCACTTCTTTTTGTCTCTCCTCCCAATCTCTCTCACTATTGTCCCTCCCTCCCTCCCCCTCTTTCTCTCTCAATCGATATTTTTCTCTATCTCACCATTCTCTCTCTCTCACTCACACACACACACACACCTCTATCTCCCTACCTATCCCTCCCCTCTGTACTCTTTATCTCTCCTCTCGCTTTCCCTCTCTATACATACCTCTCCCTCCATCACTCTCTCTCTCCATCCCTCTCTATCTGTCCTCTCCCTTCCTCTACCTACCTCTCTCTTTGTCTCTCCATCCCTCTCTTTCTCTCTCACTCTCTCCTCTCTATCTCTACCTATCACCCCCTCCTCTCTAAATCACCATTCCCTCTCTCCCAGTTTCCCTCCTTCCCTCTCACTCCCTCCTCTCTAAATCACCATTCTCTCTATCCCACTTTCCCTCATTCCCTCTCTATGTCTCACTTATCCCTTTCTACCTCTCCCTCCCTCCAACCTCCCTCTCTCTCTTTATCTCTATTTCTCATTCTCTCTTTACCTCTCTACTCTCTATCTCACCACTCTCTCCATCTCACTCTCCCTCCTTCCCTCTATCCCTCCTATCCATCTCTCTCTCCTTCCCTCTCTATCTACATCTCACTCCACTACCTACCACTATCTCCCTCACCCATCTTTCTCTCTTACTCTCTCCTTCCCTCTCTACTCTATATCTCTCCCCCATTCCCTCTCTAATCTATTTCTCTCTCTCCCCCTTCCTTTGTCCCCTCATTTTCTCTCCTCTCACTCTCTCTCCCTCTCACACACACTCACCTCTATCTCCTCCTTTTATCTCCCACCATTCCTCCACTCTCCACTTCTCTCTATCTATCATCTATCTCTACATCTCCTTTCCTCTATATTTATCTTTATCTCCCCTCTCCCTCTTTACCCACTTCTCCCTCCATCACTCTATATCTCAATCGTGTCTCCTCTCTCTCTCTCGCACACACACACACACACACATCTATCTCCTCCATACTTGTCCCTCCATCCCCTCTCTAATTCTCTCTATCTCTCCTCTCTCTAATTCTCCTACCCTCTCTACCTATATTTATCTCCCCTATCCCTTTTTTTACCTACCTCTCCCTTCACCACTCTGTATCTCACCTATGTTCCCCTACCTACCTAGGGTTGAGGTATTAAGGGTCAAGGGTTGAGGGTTTAATTTATAGGGTAGAGGGTAGAGGGTAGAGGGTAGAGGATTTGAGGGTTGAGGGTTGAGGGTAGAGGGTAGAGGGTATAGGGTAGATGGTAGATGGTAGAGGGTAGAAGGTAGAGGGTAGAGGGTAGAGGGTAGCGGGTAGAGGGTAGAGGGTAGAGGGTTTAAGGATCAAGGGATTAAGGGTTGAGGGTTGAGGGATTAGGGTATAGAGTTTACTTGGGTTTAAGGGTTGAGGGTATAGGGTAGAGGGTATCGAGGTGAGGGTTGATTGTTTAAGGGTTTAAGGGTTGAGGGTATAGGGTTGAGGGATTAGGGTAGAGAGGGAGGGAAGGATGGAGGGAGAGATGGAGGGAGAGATGGAAGGAGAAGTGAGATAGAGAGAATGAGAGAAAAGGAGAGAGGGATAGAGATATATGAGGGTTGAGGATCTAATGCATAGGATAGAGGGTTGAGAATTGAGGGTATAGGATTGATGGTTTAGGGTATTGGGTTGAGGGTATAGGGTAGAGGGTAGAGGGTAGAGGGTAGAGGGTAGAGGGTGGAGGGTGGAGGGTAGAGGGTAGAGGGTAGAGGGTAGGGGGTAGAGGGTAGAAGGTTTAAGGGTTTAGGGTTGAGGGTAGAGGGTTTAGGGTATAGGTTTAAGGGTATATGGTTGAAGTATTAGCGTTGAGGGTCTAATGTATAAGGTGGAGGGTATAAGGGTTCAGGGTTTAGGGTTTAAGGGTTGAATATTAAGGGATTAAGGGTTGAGGATTGAGGATTGAGGGTTAAGGGTTTAATGGTTTAGGGTTTAAGGGTTGAGGGTCAATATTTTAAGGATGAGGGTAGATGATTGAGGGTATAGGGTTGATGGATTAGGGTTCAAGGTCCAACATATAGGATGAGGGTTGAGGGTTTTAAAGGTATAGGGTTGAGTGTTCCAAGGTTTAAGGGTTGAGGTATAGGGTTGAGGTATTAGGGAGAGAAGGTGGGATGGAGGGAGGGAGAGATGGAGGGAGAGTCTTGAGAGAGAGGGGATGAAGTAGGAGAGAGATAGAGGTTAGATGGTTAAGGGTAGAGGGTAGAGGGTTTAAGGATTTAGGGTTTAAGGGTTAAGGGTTCAGGGGAGAGGGGAGAGGGGAGAGAGATAGAGGGAGTGAGTTAGTGAGTGAGAGAGAAGGGCGATAAAGGGAGAGAGGGTAGGAGGGAAGTCTTGAGAGAGAGAGAGAGGAGGGAGTGGGAGATAGATGAAGGTAGAGGTTAAGGGTAGATGGTTAAGGGTTGAGAGGTAGAGGTTTAAGGGTTTAGGGTTAAGGGTAGAGGATAAGGGTAGAGGGAGAGACATAGAAGGAGTGAGTGAGTAGAGAGAGACTTGAGAGAGGAGGGAGGTAGGAGGGAGAGAATTGAGAGAGAGAGAGGGAGAGAGGGAGAGGGAGTGGGAGTGTGAGAGAGATAGAGTGCAGAGGGTAGAGGGTTTTAAGTGTTTAGGGTTTAGGGTTAAGGTAGAGAGAGAGAGAGAGGTAGAGAGGGAAAGAAGGTAGAGATATTGAGAGAGAGGATGCAAGGAGGGAGAGAGAAATAGGTATAGAGGGACAAATAGATAGAGAGAAGTAGATATGAAAGTAGAGATAGAGGGAGAGGTAGGGATGGAGAGAGAGGTGAGAAAAAAACAAAGAGAGGTCTAGGTAGATAGAGGTGGGAGGAGATAAAGAGAAGTAGAGGGTACAGTTAAGGGTAGATGGTAGAGTGTTTAAGGGTTTAAGGGTTAAGGGTTTAGCATTTAGAGTTAAGGGTAAAGGAGAGAGAGATATAGGGAGTGAGTGAGTGAGTGAGTGAGAGACCTAAGAGAGGGAGAGGGGGTAGGAGGGAGAGACTTGAGAGATAGAGAGGGAGGGAGGGAGTGAGAGAGAGATAAAGGGTAGAGGGTTTAAGGGTTAAGGGTTTAGGGTTAAGGGTAGAGGGGAGAGAGATAGAGGGAGTGAGTGAGAGAGATACCTAAGAGAGAGAGATAGAGTGAGTGAGGGGAGAGAGAGAGAGAGGGAAAGAAGGTAGAGATATTGGGAGAGAGAAATAGGTATAGAGGGACAAATAGGTAGAGAGAAGTAGATATGAAAGCAAAGTTAGAGGGAGAGGTAGGGATGGAGAGAGAGGTGAGAAAAAACAAAGAGAGTTATAGGTAGATAGAGGTGGGAAGAGATAAAGAGAAGTAGAGGGTAGACTTAAGGGTAGAGGGTAGAGTGTTTAAGGGTTTAAGGGCTAAGGGTTTAGGGTTTAGAGTTAAGGGTAAAGGAGAGAGAGATATAGGGAGTTAGTGAGAGAGAGAGAGATGGAGGGAGTGTAAAAGCGATAGAGGGTAGAGGGTTAAGAGTTAATGGTAGAGGGTAGAGGGTAGAGGGATAGAAGGACTGAATAAGTGAGAGAGAGACCTAAAAGAGGGAGAGGAAGTAGGAGGGAGAGACTTGAGAGAGAGAGAGGGAGGGAGGGAATTGGAGATAGAAAGAGGGTAAAGGGTAGAGGGTAGAGGGTAGAGGGATAGAAGGACTGAATGAGTGAGAGAGAGACCTAAAAGAGGGAGAGGAAGTAGGAGGAAGAGACTTGAGAGAGAGAGAGGGAGGGAGGGAATTGGAGATAGATAGAGGGTAAAGGGTAGAGGGTAGAGGTTTAATGGTTAAGGGTTAAGGATGGAGGGGAGATAGATATAGAGTGAGTGAGAGAGAGAGACTTGAGAGAGGGAGAGGGGGTAGGAGGGAGAGACTTGAGAGAGAGAGGGGAAGGGAGTTGGAGAGAGATAGAGGGTAGAGGGTAAAGGGTAGAGTTTTCAAGGGTTAAGGGTTTAGGTTAAGGGTATAGTGGAGAGAGATAGAGGGAGAGATAGAGAGGGAGTGAGTGAGTGGGTGAGAGACCTAATATTACCTCTCTAGTTCTCTCTATCTCACTTCTCTCTCCTTCCCTCCCTCCCTCTCTAATTTTCTCTATATCCCCCTCTCTCTCCTTCCCTTTATACTTATCTCTATCTCACCTCTCTTTCTCCCCCTCTCTTTCCCTCTCTCTTCCTTTCACCCACCTTTTCTCTCTACTTCTCGCTATCTAACCTATCTCTCTATACATATTTATCTCCCCCCCCTCCTTCCCTCTCAATCTCTCCACATTCCTCCTTATCTCTCCAATTTTCAGCTCCATCACACATCTCTCCACCTAGACCTCTCTCTATTTTTGTCTCACCTCTCTCTCCATCCATACCTCTCCATATATCTCTCCTTTCATATCTACTTCTCTCCACCTAGTTGTCCATCTATACCTATTTCTCTATCCCTCCTTGCCTCCTCTCTCTCAATATCTCCACCTTCTTTCCCTCTCTAATTCTCTCTCTATCACCTCTCTCTATCTCTCTCCTCCCTCTCTACTCTCTCTATCTCTCCCTCCCTCCCCCTCTTTCTATCTCTCCTCTCTCCCTCCCCCTCTTTCTATCTCTCTTTACCTTCTCTCTACCTATATCTCTCTCCTTCTATCTATCTCAACTATCCATCTTTACCTATCCCTCCATCCTCTCTCTCTTCCACCAAAATTTACTCTACATCTCTCTGTCTAGCCTACCCCTATATACCTCTTTTTCTCTCCCTCTCTCTTTCCCTCTCTCAATATATCTACCTTCCTCATTACGCCTCTACTTATCTCTATCACCTCTCTCTCTCCCCCTCCCCTCTTTACTTTCTTTCTCTCTATCTCACCTCTCTCTCCTTAAATATCCCTCCCTCCCTCATCTCTCTCTCTCTCTCTCCTACCCTCTCTCCCTCTCTCAAGTCTCTCTAGCTCTCTCCCCTATACCCTTAACCCTTAAAACCATCTACCCTCTACCATAAAACCTCTACCCTCTATCTCTCTCCCACTCCCTCTCTCTCTTTCTCTCTCTCTATCTCACGTCTCTCCCTCCTACCCGCTCTCCCTATCTCAAGTATCTCTCTCTCTCTCTCTCACTCACTCACACCTATATCTCTCCACTCTACCCTTAACCCTTAAACCCTTAAAACCTCTACCCTCTATCTCTATCCTACTCGCTCCCTCTCTCTCTAGTTCAAAACATTCATTAAAAAACTCTAAGGTTTTCCTGTTTAAATTTAATACTTTCCATCAAAATATTAAATTTGTATTCATTTATACCCTATACTTTCCTTTAATCTCATTCCAAAAGGCTAAAAAATGACTTATATCCTATAATGCTGCCCTAAACCCTTTAAATTTTTCTCCCTACTACTTTACCGTGGACAGCCTTCAAACAGTTTGCAGTTGTGCAGTAGAGGGTCAGCCTGGCGGTCATCAAGCAACCACCGATATACTGCGGTCAAACTTATGTCTCCCCACGGTAACACAGTACCTTGACCTTGACTTCTTCGGTGTCATTTATCACCTTACCGTGCTACTGCAGTTACCATTTTCACAGGTTGCGGTATAGAGATAACCTCTTATCGACTGCTACATTGCCACTGCCAGCCCGCTAACCATTCACTGTCTCTGCTTCCACCGCAATCACCGTGGTCACCGGCTTGATCACCAACGGTACCACAATGGCCCTTCACTAACTGTTGCCTTGCCAATGAATCACCATCACCGCACCACCATGGTCTATTTTTAGACCGCACACGGTGGCACGGTAAACATTTTGTACTTGATCGTTAGCCACTACCCTCACCGTTGCCGGTTGCTTCCCTATTTACCACGTTACCGTAGGTATAGATTTTACTACGTTCAGTATAGCGGTGGTTGTTTGATGACCGCCAGGCTGACCCTCTACTACACAACCATAGATTGTTTGAAGGCTATCCATAGTAAAGCAGTGGGGAGAAAAATTTAAAGGGTTTAGGGCAGAGGTATAGGATATAAGTCATTTTTTAGCCTTTTTGAACAAGAGTAAAGGAAAGTATAGGGTATAAATGAACAAAAATTTAATATTTTGATGGAAAATATTAAATTTAAATGGGAAAACCTTATATTTTTTTAATGAATTTTTTGAACTAAAGAGAGAGGGAGCGAGCAGGAGAGAGATAGAGGGTAGATGGTTTAAGGGTTTAATGGTTAAGGGTAGAGGGCTAAGGGTAGAGTAGAGAGATATAGGAGTGAGTGAGAGAGAGAGACTTGAGATAGGGAGAGCGGGTAGGAGGGAGAGACGTGAGATAGAGAGAGAGGGAGTGGGAGAGAGATAGAGGGTAGAGGTTTTATGGTAGAGGGTTTCAAGGGTTAAGGGTAGAGGGGAGAGAGCTAGAGAGACTTGAGAGAGGGAGAGAGGATAGGAGAGAGATAGAGATAGAGAGAGAGAGAGAGAGAGAGAGAGAGAGAGAGAGAGAGAGAGAGAGAGAGAGAGAGAGAGAGAGAGAGATGAGGGAATGATATATATGTAGGTAGAGAGAGTTGAGATAGAGAGAGAGAAGTGGAGAGGGAAAGAAGGTAGAGATATTGAGAGAGAGGAGGCAAGGAGGGAGAGAAATAGGTATAGAGGGACAAATAGGTAGAGAGAAGTAGATATGAAAGCAGAGATAGAGAGAGAGCTAGGGATGGAGAGAGAGGTGAGAAAAAACAAAGATAGATCTAGGTAGATAGAGGTGGGAGGAGATAAAGAGAAGTAGAGGGTACAATTAATGGTAGAGGGTAGAGTTCTTAAGGGTTTAAGGGCTAAGGGTTTAGGGTTTAGAGTTAAGGGTACAGGAGAGAGAGATATAGGGAGTTAGTGAGAGAGAGAGGGAGGGAGTGGAAAAGTGATAGAGGTTAGAGGGTTAAGAGTTAATGGTAGAGGGTAGAGGGTAGAGGGTAGAGGGGAGAGAAATATAAGGAGTGAATGAGTGAGAGAGACCTGAAAGAGGGAGAGGAAGTAGGAGGGAGAGACTTGAGAGAGAGAGAGAGGGAGGGAGGGAATTGGACATAGATAGAGGGTAAAGG
>CM021103.1:130591142-130815569 GCA_007115665.2 Sequoiadendron giganteum | reverse complement strand
TAATATTCAAGGGGCTTGTGTTGGTAACAAGGAAAGCAAGTTATGACTCATTTATTAAACTATCTTTAATAAAAAGGGGTTTTAAAATAAAATAAAAAGATAGATTACAGGGTAAATCAATAAACATGAATAAAACTTATCTAGCATCTGGACATATATCTTCAACAATGAATTTTTTTTTTAACAGATAAAAAAAACAATAGCATTATACAATTTACAGAATAATCCATACTATTGCATACATCTAAGGTGATTATTTTAACTTCACAGTCACACATCACCAATATTTCAAAGTTTCTAAATGAACACACTTTCATTCATCACCAAGATCATAGATCAACAGACATCAATAAATTTAATCCACCAATAATTTAATGAGACAATCCTTAAATCTGGTTTCTTCTAATGAATTTCATCACATTAGAAACTTTCATGCTTCATCACAATCACTGGCATACAGATATATTATAACTCATCAACCTTATCAAGTAAAAATTAATTCTAACACCATATTGCATAAAACTTGTAATTATATTTAATTGTAAAATGAAGTACAATGTATCTTTGTAACAACTATCAAAAAGTTCTATCTCCTATAATCAGGTGGCCAATTCTATTCTCCATTAGCTGACCTTTACAAAATGATACCCCAAGAGTATTTATAGAAATATAAAATATGAAATCCTCTTCTATTTTAAGTCGACCCACCCTTTTAGGGATTACAGTTATCTTGGAAACTCAGTTAAACTGGAAAAAAAAGAATATAGGAGAGAAGAAAGCCCTACGCTTCAAAAACTTCCAGTCCTGCATGCAACATACAAAGAAGAGAAGAGAGCCATACATGCATGAGATTTATGCATGCAAAGTTTGTTCGGCTATGTACTCATCAAAACTGGATAAGACTTGTTGTAATATGTCCAATTCTAGCCCATCAATCCAGCTGTCTTCAAACTTAATCCTTTCCAACTCCGCTGCAGCAAACCCTCTCATATCCTTCAGCTTCATCAACTCCCTCTTAGCTGCTCTTATTTCTTCTTTAATATCCATTAGTCGGTCTAGCAGCAAATCTTCACCATCATCCCCTCTTTGGATGATCTCTTTAAATCTTTCATTCCACTTCTCCTTTATTTGGCTTAAAGGTAGTCCTTCCTTTACTAGTACCTCCACATTCACAATGATAGCAATGATGGCTTCCAAATCCTCAAACTGTTCACTCAGATACTTAACAAAATCTTGAACTTCATTTCTATGCTTATATATAAAATTTGATCTGAACCAAAGTATGCAAGAAGTCTTTTCCAAGAAATCTTTCTTATCTTCTTCAAGTATCAATTGTTCTAGGAGAGTAGTCTTAGGCAATTTATTAAATTCTTTCAATTTCTGGTTGTACCCTTTGTACTCCTCTTGTGCTTCCAATGTTTTAACATATTGATTCATTTCTTCTATTAGTCGCTCAGTCACTTTGTAAACCCCAAAAATGTCTTCCAGTTTTCACTTATTTCTTGATTCAACTTTTCAACCCATCAACCCAAAATTTCTACCTTGCCCCTCACCTATACCAAATCATCTACTTCCTTCTTACTCAACAAAATTGGAGTCTCAATAGTAGCAACCTATTGTGATCTTGGAGCAAAAACACTTTTCAAGAAAAAATGCAACTGATCTAACTGAGCCTTAAGCTCATCCTTCCTTTGTTTATCCTTCAACATCCTTGACTTGGTTGAGGATGCTACCACATCAATTAAATTTATTTGCTGATCTCTGGTAGGTCTCCCCAAATTAACAGTACCTAGTTGATAATTTGTCAATTGCATGTCTCCTGCCTCCTTGTCTATCATGGGTATAGCACATTCAACCACAATTTCTCCTTTGTCAGTTAGCCTAGTAGAATGCAGGATCTTGGCCTTCTTTTTAGGCCTTTCTCTCTCAATCTCCTTCATCATATCCTCCCAATTAAGAGGTTGAGAAGGTGTCGATGCTCTCTTTTGAAGATCTAATTTCAACCAAGTGGGAGCACCTGGAGTAACAGTCATCATAGTTGAAGAAGAGGAGGCAATAGCTAAGGGAGGTTGCACATTTATTTGAGGTTGAGAATCAACCCTTTGTTTCTATTGCTGCTCTTGTTCCACACTTGTTTGTGCCAACTTTTCAGCTTCCTCTCAGTCCTTTTGTTCTTGTATTCTCTTATCTTCTTCCTCCTTCTTCAACCTTTCTTCTTCTAATCTTCTTTTCTCCAATTCCTATTTTCTTTCTTCCTCTAAAGCTTTAAGCTTTTATGCATCTTCCTTTTCCTCTTGTTTCTTTTTGATTAGTTCTTTGGCCTCTTCCTTTTTGTGAGATTCTTTAGCAAGCTTTAGCTTAGCTACCAGAACTTCCCTCTCCCTTCGATGTCTTACCTTTTCCTCCTCAAGGTCATGAATTTTCTGTATCAATTCTAATTTATCATTCTCTTCCTTGACCTTGAGCTCATGCTCTTTTTGCCTCTGCTGCTGCTCTATTTTATCAGCTTTTGACTTAGCTTCTATGTGTTGTTGCTGCAATATGACATCAGCTTGTACCTTGACATCAATTACCTTTTATTTCTCTATTGCTGCAGCAAGTGCTTGATCATCAACAACCTTCTTGGTTTCTTCAAATAACGCCCACTGATCCTCCTCTATCAACACCTATTCAGTATCCTCCTCTAGAGGCATATTTTCTTGCACATCCCTCTCTGACAGAGTCTCATTAGAGTCTGTTCCAATATCATGAATTTCTACCTCTACTTATTTTCCCTTCATGGATTCAACAATATTATGAAGAGTCCCTTTTTTCACTTCTTCACTTTGTTGCTTTGCAAGTGGGACTTGAGTAGAGGACTCACCTAATGCAAGTGTTGAAGCATCCGATCCTATCTGGGCATCTCCCTATTGTGTCTCTAGTTCATCTTGAGCCACTGCTTCAAGCTCAATCTCTTCAATGTCTGGAGGGAGGAAATCCAAAGGCATCTTGGGAGGTGTCTTTCTTTTTATCCTTTTATATCCTTTCCCTTTTTTAGGAGTTGGTCCTTGAGGATTTTTGGTTCTTAGAACCATCCATTAAATGCTTGTACCCAAGATTGCTTGCCCTATTTGCTTAATATCAATGGTTTCCTCACTGTCCCAATCAACTGGATCTAGGCTTTTAGTCCCAATGTTTAAAGCTTCATATGATGGATCTAATACCACTCCATCATCTACGAATGCATGAGGGATATCATCTTTGATCCCAAGCTCTACCATGAGTGAGATGAGTAACCTCTCATAATTCTTCTTCCTGAGGTCATACTCATCCTTCCGGTCACTCCAGAAATTTTCCAACAAATTGAAATGTTTATCAAAAATAGAAGGCAGCAAGGCATTCATTTTATTCTTCAGTTCAAATTACTTCTGAGCTGTATACAAACCTAGTTTTAGATGTATCAACTCACTACACACTACCTTTTCTACCACCAAATGTTGACAGCTGTATTCAGCCAACTGCATGGGGAATCTATGACATCTTATTTTGTGTTTCAATGAAAACTAGGCATTAAACCCCAGAGCTTGATAAACAAATTCCATCAACACTATCCTATTATTGCAACATCTTGCCAGAAAATGTGGATGACCTTCAAATCTAGCTAGCCTAAAGTATGTGAGCTTGGTATATTGAATGTATCAACATCCCCATTCATTGATAAATGCCATAGCTTCTTGGCTCAGTCTGTATCCAACATCTCCACTGAGCTGGTTAATGATCACATATAGGAATGCATCATTAACCCTTCTGAATTGAGTCTCTGTAACTTGTAGGGACGACTGGTTATAATGATCTCATACTTTCCTCTATCCCTCAGCCTCTCCTATTATCCCCACTCTATTTAGACCTGGGAAGATACCTACTCTTGCTTCTTTATACACAATATAAGAATTCATGAAAAAGCATTTAATTTCCCTAATCCTGGTCAATTGATCATGAATCCCATCTAAAACAATCATCGGTCAATCAAATTGTTGGGTGCCATTTAATATTATTTGGATGAAGGGAAACATCCACTCCTTAAAATGAAAGGAATCTCTCTTCCCAAAGGCCCTAGACAACATCATTATTAAATACGATACTTCTTTATAAAAATCTGCCCTCTTTGGTTGGTCTGAGAGCTTGGTTAGAGACTTCTTCTTTGTTTTTAACCACCTTTTGTTCAAGTAAGCCTTGTTAAATTCCTTGTATTTGCTATATTTCTATAGGGAATCTACCTCAGTTAACTACACCAAGTTATTTGGATCCGGGACACTAAACATAGTTTGAAACATTTGAGGAGTGAGATCAATGATTACATTATCTTGTGAATCCATACATTTTGGGTAGCCAAATTGTAAGCTCCTACAGTTGACATGATTAACTCTAGGCATTAGATTGATAGAGGAAATAGGGTGATGTGAGCCAAACCGGAATCAACTATTCTTTTAGTTCTAGGTGTCACATCCTCATTGAATGTGTTAGCATATTATTTCTCAAAGTTGTATTGGCCTAAACCGGTATCACTTATGTCAGAACAATTTGATTCTACTTTGCTTGTAATGGCAATAGGACTCCTGTGCTTATACCTCAAGGTATAGGGTAATTGTTCTGGCTTGATCTTCTTGGGCTTAGTTGCTTCCTTTGATGTTCCTGTAGGCCAGTTCCTTTGGGAAGCTTCTCCTGATGTTCCCAACATTCTTTAGCTTTCCTACAATAAAACCTCTAGTTAGATCCTTGAATAAAAATCATGAAAATATAGCTTAAAATTATACCTTTCATACATACATCGGAGGCAGAACAAGGCATAAAACACCCTAAACAATCCCCTTTTAACACACTGCTAGGCTTGGAGCCAAAACAAGCATTGAGATTACACTAACAAGAAGCGGGCTCAGAGTTGGAATTGGAATGGTGATCGGAACCGGAACCGGAGTGGAAACGAATTCGGTTTCTTTCAAATTTTCTAATCTCATATTCAGTTTCGGTTCCACTTTCGCTTCTAGCTAGGTTATCATTATTTTGAAATAAGGCTTCTTAGTATAAGCAAAGTCAGAGATGAGATGGAAAATGGAATTGACAATAATTATAAAATACGCCAAAAATCTAAATCAATTTCGATCCCGCTTCCACCTAGGTTGATCATGATGTCATAAATGATTTTAACAGTTTAATGCATAACTTCATGATTAAGGACTAGGTCATATTAAAATGAAAAGAGGCTTAACTACAACATGATAAGACCATGCCCATATGACCTTGAGGTGACTATACCTTTTAGGGCATCATATTTAAATTAAAACGCAAATACAAAAATGCATCTAAACCCTAAACTAAAAACCCTCGATTACAAGCAACTAGGGAACGAATTTAAACCTTCTCTTTTAACCAGATTGAATGTGCAACATGATTTTAAGTAAAAAATACCATTTACTAAACCCTACTCATTGTAAAAACAATATTTAACCATAAACATTTGAAAATTAGGGCACCACGACTCGGTCATGGCTAAAACGTGAAAACAACCATGTTTAAACAAACTGACAAGAAATAAAAATATAAAAGCAATATAAAATCAAGAAAAACGTAAATAAAAGAAAAACCAATGTAAACATACAAACCTATAGAGGAATTCACACAAAACCAAACAATCTGAGAAGAACAGAAACAAAAAATGCGAAACTACAAAAGAAAGGCAAGAATAAGAAACCCTGCCTCAAACATGAATAAATAGTTAAACTCCCTAAAGAAATCCATGCACAATGGTCTTTCCTTCAATTGATTCACTCTAGAAAAGCTCCACTACTGCTCTACTTCGCTCTTCAATTTCTTAACAATAATAATGATAACTACTCATTTAATCCCTAATTAAGGTAAAACTCATAGTTTCACGCATGCCTAGCACTTGTCATTAATGCATTAAATGTAGTAGAGCAAACTCAGAACTACAGAGGAAGTAGCACATCACTGCTGTGCGACTTCAATAAAAAATCAACGACAAAAAAAACCCAGCGGGAGCGGAATTAGAATTGAAAACTGATCTAGAATTTGAGTAATTTATCAACTTGGTTCCCATTCCGGGTCCACTTCCGCCAAAAAAGATAAAAGTGAAACAAAATGAAAAAATAAAACAAAAAGACCGACGCAAGAAAACATAACATAAAAAATTAGTCTAAAATAAAAGTCCAAAAAAGAAGAGGTAGAGACAAAATGAATTTTGATTTTGGAACTTCAAATAAAATACAACTTAACTTCCACCTCGGCTCTGACTCTGACAAAGACAAGACAAAAGGTTTCAAAAGAAAGACTGTCGGGATGGGGATTGAGATGATTTTTAAAGGAAGTCTTAAAATTCGATTCAGTTCCGGTTCTGGTTCCGATAGACTAAACCAAAGAAAAACAAAGTGTTTGAAAAGAAAGACTCCAAACTTTGTTTTGAAAATCAACCAAGGATAAAAAAAATAAAGGGGGAACCATTTTGACCAAGGAAAAAGATGGGGTGGTTATGTAAGGCATAACAGTAAGGAAATAATAGAGTAAGATATGTATACTTGAATTGAAGAGGAAGTAGAGGATGGTCTGGAGAACTCGGAAGTGTAGGAGAGGACTTCATATTTCCACTGAACTACAAAGTTGAAGTATGAAAGTACGTTATAGGCTCATGATCTTGCAAGGGTGGTATCCTTCAAGAACTCTCACATGAAGGAAACTAGAAAAAGAACCTTACAGGCCCGCAGACCTGCAAGGAAGGTATCCCCCAAGAACTCTCACATGAGGGAGACTGAGTGAAGCACCTTACAGACTCACAAACCTGCAAGGAAGGTATCCCCCAAGAACTCTCACATGGAGGGAGACTGAGAAAAGAACCTTATAGACCTGCATGCTTGCAAGGAAGGTATCCCCCAAGAACTCTCACATGAGGTAAACCAAGCAAAGGGGAATCCGTAGAATCAGAGAGGGCGACATGTTTACTCCTAGATAGAACACATGAAAAAGTGGCCATGTAGACCACCGCTAAGTTGTAAGACTTTCAAAGGGATCCCTTGAGAACCCTTCAAAAGGAAGGAGGGTCCAGTGAAGTGATGCATTGTTTGAAAGGTATAGGCTAGTCAAGCTGCTCACAAGCTAGATGTAAGGATGTGAAGCAGGTCTAGTTGGGTTGCCCCCGAACTAGACACAAATATGTGGAACTGGCCTAGTCGGGTTGCCCCCAAGCTAGACGCCATAAAACTTGTTAAGAGTTTTTGAAGGGGTCCCTTGGGAACCCGGTGTGAAAAAAAGGGGTCCACTCAAGAGAAACATTGGTCAAAAAGCTTAATGTCTTCCTTCTCAAATTGATTCATCACCAAGGAATGATTTTGAAAGATGTTCATTTCATCAAGGAATTCAAAAGGAAGGAGATGCGATCATGTGAGGGGAAGACTAATATTGTTCCCACTTCGGAGGAGGATTTCCAAGTCCTTTCTTTACGAACCCATGGTGAAGGAAACACGTTCCACTAGTGTTTCAATTTGAGAATGCAATCCTAACAAGGAAGTATGTGAAGGGTCTTCAAGAAAATATTCATTTGGCAATGAATGCATTTTCTAAAGACCAAGTGATGTAAAAGATGCATTGTCACACACGAAAGGGAAAACTCAAGCAAAGACGGGAGAAAGATAAAGTGAAAAGTAAAAGAAAAAAAATCACACATAGAGGGCACAGGGGGATCTGGTTTTGTAGGGTCAGATCACCTTTATTTATATATATATATAGGTAACTGCGACAAGAGGCTAAATATCATCAATCCCTAACCAAATCAGGAATAATGTACAAAAGACAAAGTAAAATAAAAATTGGGTCAACATGGAAGGAGGCCTAAATTCTCCCAATGCTTTGCATCATCCCCAATTTATCGAAAATCAATCACAAACATGGAATAATAAAGATACACATAGAAGAAAATTTACAACACAAACATGACGCCTATTTCTAAGCACCAACAGGGGTGATGAGGGTCATCCAGAAACATCTAGCATGATCATAGGGGAAACACATGTCATGACACACACACATCTAATCTAAAGATCAAGGAGAAGGTCTCCCCTTAACACTGGTAGACCAAGAGGTCATCAACTTACCACACTAGATCATCAAAGGAAGGATAATGAGCCTACAATGGTATAATGTTAAGGGGAGGAGATTTTTATCCTCCCGTGACAAGGGTCAAGGTAGAGGGACCAGTGAGGTCTCCATCGCTTAAGTCTTGTGGGTCTAGGGTCAACGACCTCACAAAGATTGCTGACAAGGTTGGAACTTCATCCACTGAGTTAAACATGCACTTAATAGGAGTTCCATGTTTCACCTTAGTAGATGGAGGATTTTTCACCGGAGGTTCACCACTAGGCTTGTTGAGAGACTCAGGAGCAGTGAAAAACTCAGGGGAGGATGGAATTGGTTCCATTACTAAGATAGAACAAGTCAATTTAGGGCCACCTTTCAGAGAAGTTGGGCTCTTATTACGTCCTCCATTGCTAGAGAGGCCACACTCTACCTTCTTCTTCATTGGAGGAGGTGAAATCCCACATATGAAATAATTAGGGTTGAGGGAGAAGAGGAAAGAACTGCAGTGGACACAACCAAAGTGTTCATCATGTCCATGGGCTTTTGGAAAGGCAAGACATCTAGGACGAAAATCAACAAGGGTGGCTCTGTCGAAGGAGCGATGAAAACTTGCACCCTTTCAGAAACATGTGCGCTCACAGTGGGAGTCAGAAGAGATTCAAAGATGAAAGGAGGGAAAGAGGAGGAAACACTAGCAGATACAGTATTCTCTTCCTCCTTCTTCAATAAGGAGGATTGCTTGGCTAGGAGAGACTTTCGCCGGTGCTTACGCTCATGTGCAAGGAGGTTTCTATGAATCTTTGAACCAGAAGCCAAAACTTGTGAAGGGATAGAAGGATCTTGTTCAGCCATGGGAGTGTCCTCCACGGTTGTCTCCATCAGAAGGGAAGACTCCTAAATGGGAGAAATTTTAGAAATGATGGGAGGAGTTGACTCTAATTCCTCGATGATGGGCCTCTTCCCATTTACTATTTTAGGAACAAGAACAGTAGGAGGCCAAAGAGGCCAAGACAGAGAGGACTCTCCATGAGGGGCTTTCTGTCTTCCATACTGAATGGGCCTAGGCTCTGTGGGTAAGACAAGAAGCTCAAATGAAAGATGCTTGGCCTTTCACCAAGTGGGAACCATGGGATTATCTCAAAAATGTGAGACAAAAGTAGATGGTACCATGACATGATGAGAGGAAGCATCAGGCTAAACTATGGAAGAGGAAAAATGAGGATCTCGAGACTAATTCTCCTCTTCTCTTCTACGTGCCTTGGCGGGCATCACTATTAGCCTTTAAGCAAGCTCTATGCGAGATAGCATAGGGTGAAGGATGGTATCTCACTTTCGGCCTAGCGCACCCTTTCTTATAGTTCTGATACATGCGGTGTAGGAGGTCCTTCCTAGGTAGGAGAGGACTAAGAGAGGAAATCCAAAATTAATCCAAGATATAGCTACCATGTGCAACCAGTGGTCTATAACCGGTGTCATGGACAACGTGTATTGAACCTCCTTGAATAAACTTTAGAAATTTGTGTATAACACAAGGAATTTCATTCATAGCTACTAGCTAGGGGATACATAGCTTCACTCTTAAGAGTTCAGACACCGAGATGATGTCAAAACTTAAGGATTATAGATTTAGGTCCAAAAAGGACCAATAGGACAATACTCCCTATATGAGGTATGAAAATTTTGTCATGTGTGTGGATGTTACTTTTAGGTGCATCATAAACATCCTTATGCAGGAAGTTAATCAACATGATCTCCTTAGTTATAATATTCACTTGTGATGTTGGATCAATGAGAATGCTTGCTACAATGTTCCCATTTATTCGTACAAGAATGTAAAGAGGATATGGATCTCTATTGAAGCCCATTGGCAGGTCCTGTGAGGTGAAGGTTATGCTAGTATCACTACTCATAGTATGCATAGAGGAGATAGGTTGATTAAGGAAAGAGTCCATCACACACACCACATGGTGCTTCTACAAAGCCTCCTAAGGTTTCATTACACAATACTTTGGAACCTTCCAACTACGCCTACTAGGGGTTGTAGGTTGGGTTGTGAGGTGAGACCCTCACAACACTCCTAGGATACGAGGAAAGGAAATTTCAGTATCACAAACTTGAACCAAAATGGTTCACGTCGAGTTCACCAAAATGTAAGATAGGGGGACCACCCACTGCAAGGCCCCATGCCATGAAAGGCCAAGAGTGGAAAGGCTGCCCTAACTTACTTCAGCTTAAGGAATATTTAGGATAGGAGGGATGAGAATGATGAGGACTATGTGCCCTTTGACCACTCTGCAAACCCAAATTTCAGAAAGGGACTAGACAAGTCAGCCTTTAGAGTTAGTTCCACTTCTCAGGCAACTCTTTGTTTGAGTACAAAAGTAAAATTCTAGGATGATAGCATGGTACACTGGCCTATCACAGGTTCACTGGCATCCCTATGGCTAGAGGACTAGGAAGACTAGATTCCAACTCAGAAGGGGAGACTATCAACCTAGCCTAGAGGTGTCTAAAGTGATAGAATGCGATTAAGAAGAGAAAAAAGTGAATACGCAAGTGATAAAAGAGGTATATTACCGAGAGGGTGATGAAGATGATCTCGTAGAATATCCTCCTCGCCAACTTGCTTTAAAATATCTCCACCTACACACAATAAAGGGAGAAATTGTTGGGGTTGTATAGGGACCTACCTCAGTTAGACCCCTGTCTTGGTGTTTCCACCTCCATGGACAACCGAGTTTGGAATAGTAGATATAATGATAAAGGAAAGAAACTACAAGCTACGTAAACCCAAAACACTTCAAGTAGTGCGTGCTTACTCAATCAAAAACAATAGGAGAGGTTAGAGGATCTTATCACCTTCATCCAAAGAGCTCAAGGTTTGTGGAGGAGAGAACCAGAGGTACTCAAACCTCTATTGCCACGGTGTTTTTCATGTGCTCTCCCTGTTGGAGTGATGGAGTAGTGGATTGTTGCAATGGAGTGAAGGGTGTTGTTGCAAAGCTTGGAAGTGAGTTATCAAAGTATAGGGAGAGTGTGCCAACTTGTTCAAAACTTCTTCTAAAGAGGCTATGCATCAAAGAGTGAAGATTATGAAGAGATGGATGAAAAAAGGCCATATTCAGGTCGGCCAACCGAAGAGGGACGTTACTCTTTGACTTCCAATTGAAAATATAACGCCTCTGCAGTCTCTAGCCCCATGAATTTGCTAGGGATGTAAGCATGTCGTGCGGACATCTACGTGCCATTTAAGAATCCTTGACAAAAAAACCCCCAATGGTAGACAAAAAAGGCACCAAGTGGAATGCAAGCAAGGGGCTTAAGTGGAATTAAACCTCCACTTTTGGTTTTCTAAAGTGTAAGGGGGTAAAAGGGAATTTGCGTAAGGGGTTCAAATTCATGTTCATACAATATGAATGGGGAGATGATTTACAATTTAAAATATACCATGAGGTAAAGGAAACTAGGATGGAAACCTATTGTATACATTAGGATAACACTCCTATGCATAACCTTGTAAAGGATGAAGATGATAGAGGTCATTTTTGGAAATTATTTTTGATGACTCAAGAAACAAAAATGGTGTTAGTGTTGGTGTTATGCTACTGTCTTCAAGTGGTGAGAATTATTACTTCTCATTCAAAATTTAATTTAGTTTCGCCAACAATGTAGTTGTGTATGAAGATCTAATCCAAAGTCTCCAATTGGCACAAAATATATGGATTACAACCTTACAAGTCTTTGGTGATTGTGAGATGGTTGTCCATCAAATCAAAGATCAAAGATTTTTTTTTTTTTTTGAAATCATACAAGAACAAGGTATGAGACCTAATTGAATAAGTTGAAGCATTTAATATCCAAACCATACCCAAAGGGTAGAATAAACATATTTATAGACTTACAATAGTTGGTGCACAATTTGACATACCAAAACATGTTAAATAAAATTGGGAATATGATATCAAGCTTGTTGTGAGTTCTAATATTATAGACAATAAAAAAAATTGGCAAGTGTTTGAGAAAGATCAACAAATAGTTAATTTTATGTAAGAGGAGGTAGAATTATTTTCCAAAAATTAATCCAAGTTACAAAAACAATACGAAGAACAAATTATTCTACTAAATATAAATAAGCTGCCAAATGGTATCATCACTCTAGTGGGAATTTTCAACTAGATGACCAATTGATATTTATAAGATGATGAACTTGGCTATGAAGAAATGTGACTATGAGAAAGTGACTATAGTAGAAGTAAAATAATTGAAGCTAGACCCTAATGCAAAGAAAAGGTATGTCATACCATTGAACTAGACTCTAATGCAAAGCTTATTTGACAAAAGAAAAGGCCTGCCAACCCCAAAATTGAGCCTTTTACAATGAAAGAGTTGACCAAAAAGATTGAAGCCAAGATCATTTTTATCATTAAGAATTATTCTTGGGTGGAAAATTTCGTCCATATGAGGGAAAAGAATTGGAAAATTAGACCATGTATATTTTTCAAAGACCTCAATACATCTTCTCTTAAATATAATTATCCCTTCCCTTTCATGAACTAGATTCTATAGAAGGTAAGTGAATCATAAAGGATTTGTTTCTTCAATGGGAATTCAAATACATCAAATTATAGTCCATGAAATAGACTAGTACATAATAAAATTTACCATTAAGTGGGGTATATATGCATATTATAAAATCCTTTTCAGGTTAACCAATGTTGGTACAAGTTGTTAGAGGGTGATAGATGTGGATTTCAAAAACTATAGGGAATATGGCATGAACCTCAATTTGAATAAATTGGCATAAACCAAGGGAAACTAATTAGACATATAGTTTCTAAGGAGGGTCTTGGCATTGATTTAGAAAGAGTGGAGGCCATCTTTTCTATTCCCCTCCATAGTAATAAAAAATCCTTAAAAATATTTATATGAAGGATTATTTATATGAGAAGGTTCATTTTCAATCTTTCTACTATGGTAAAGCCTCTCATCTTTACACTAAAAAATGGTATGGTTTTAAGCTAGAAAATAAATGGAAGGATAGTTTTGAATCTATCAAGAAATCAATTCCCTAGGCTCCTAAACTCAACCCAAACTATGAGGAATTAATCTTATACAAATTTGAAGGAGAATCAAGCATATTATCTATCCTAACACAACTAAACAATGAAAAATTGGAGAAGCCCATTGGTTTTTAAATGAAGAGCTTAAAGACTATAGGCTCTAGTATAGCTATGTGGAAAAACAAGTCCTTACTATTGTAAGGGGCATTAAAATGTTTAAACATATTCTTTCCAAAAATAGGACATAGTTGATGGTTCCTCATACTAGTGTCAAGAAATCCCTCTTGAGCAAGGAAATTAGATATCAAGATCACCAAGCTTGTGAGGAGAAAGGGGTTATGTGAGAATATTTTATCAACCTTTAAGACATATAAAAGTTTTCCTTGTACCACAACAAAAACCAACTAACATTGATTCATAGAGAAGTTGAGTGAATGGTATTGTTGTAGGGAAAATATGAGTGATGGTTAGAAAACATAATTCAAGCCATTAGAGTCAAAAAACATTAAAAAATCACAAGTTTAAGATCATATAAAACCCATACTCAATGAAATTAGTTTGCAAATACTTCAAAGATTTAAATGAAAGACATAAAATGCAATTCAAACATAATTAAAACTAAGAAACATGCAAACCTTCAATCCCATTGTGGATTAATGATAATTTGTGATGTGGATTGCTCAAACTGTGCATAGTCCATGATTGCAAAAGCTTAATTAAAGATGTGATTCACAAAAGGATGCTCAAATTGCTCAAGAATTCTAGAATTCTCAAGCTTTATGAATATTGTGAATGATTTTCATGGATGAATGGCTTGTTTCATAGATTTAAAAATTTATGACAAATGGTAGAGATTGAATTTGAAAATCAATGGATGAGAGGAAATCAAGGAGATCAAGGGATGAAATTCCATGAGAGCCCAAAATATCCCTATTTTCATGGAATATTGATCAAATATATTTTAAATTGGAAGGAAGATGACATTTAAATTGGGAATATTCTATTTTTGAAAAAGGAATATTCTTTGTACAAGTTGGACAAAAAATTAGAATTATTTAATTGTGAGGATGAGGGGAAATTAGGATTTTAAATAAAATAATTAAAAATTATTTAATCAAGTGGGATTGAAGAAAAATAGAATTCATTAAATAATCAAAATTATTTAATCAAAGGGGGAAAGATGAAAATTGAATTTAACCAAATAATTAGAAATTGTTTAATTAAGGGGAAATTAGTGAGGAATGACAAAAAATGATGAATTAATCAAATAAAGTTAATTATTGATAAATAAGAAAAAGTGAACCCTAGGGATTTTTGGTCCTTAGGGTTTCAAGGATTTTCCATAACTTATCATTAAATTCAAGATTGGCTAGGATATGAGATTAACTTGCAACCTAAAACGTTAGCCAATCAATCCTAGCTTCTAAATTTGGGGAATTGGAAATAGTTTTTATATGAAATGTAATGATATGAATAACAAGTGATGCAAGTAAACTATTTTGATGCAAAAATAGAAAATCTAGAATATCACAAATAAACTCAGAGTTAATAAATAGATTGAGCAGAGTATTGTGTACCTGACATATGAATTTGAAGTAGATTTTTGAGGACCAAGTCAGCTAGGGTCACTATTTCGTAGTAGTTGAACCTAAGATTTGATTTCATAGTCCTCTAGAGCCTACTCAAAGCCTTATTCCTCCCAATTCTCACTGTCAGATCTTCCTCAGGTGTTGAGCTAACTAATTTTCTATATGTTGTTAAGTTGTGGGGTTTGTAAACAACAATGAATAAGTGACCTTCAATCTTCCCCTAAAATTCTTCGAACCTGTAACCTACACATTCAAAGAGAGAGGAAGGGTTGTACCATATAGGGGCTTACCTTAGTCAAACCTTGTGTTGTTTCCACCTCCACATTGGAAAAAATTGATAGAAGAGAGCTTATCATTTTGAGGGATAGAGGCTAAATGACAAATTAATGATGAATCAACTATGGACTACAAGTCACCACCCAAATTTTATTTTTCTTGAAGGACTGAATTCATGCACATCACCTCAAGTATTTATTACAAATTGGATTGAATGCTTGAAATACCTACAAGGGTTAGATCTCACAAATGAAATGATAACATAAAAATGAACAAACTCACATAAAACTTGATATGAAGCTTCAATGTTGAAATGCTGCAATAAATCTATTCTTGACTACTCTTGAATTGATTGACAATGATCATGATCATAGATTTTCCAACTTAGTTTTTAAATGATGCAATGACTAGGTATTTATATGCAATTAATCTAATTTCCTAAATTTTGGAGGAAAAATAGGGAGACCAAGCTGCCTAGGGAAACTTAGTCCTAGACCTATTTTATGGGATAAAATGTGTTGAGGGAAAAATATTAAATGTTTGCATTGGTTTTGCAAATGGGTTTTCTTAGTAAATGTCCAAATGGGATATAGAATGCATAATTTAGAAAATTAGGTGTACAATTAGGTCCATGCACTTAAGGGGGAGAAAAAAATAGTGTGAAATTGTTAAGGGTGACAATTTATGATGCTACATTTGGCCCTCAGGGTAAGTGCAAGAAGTTGGGTCCACGAAGAGGGGAAGTTTCGGCCCAAAAAAAAATTCTCGCAAAAAACGCATATGCGTTATTAAAAAACGCGTATGCGTTATGCATCAAGTACCCGAGCCTAAAAAAACGCGTATGCACTATAAAACGCGTACATGTTTTTTAGTGCATAAAAGTCATTTATTTTTAAAAAAATGTTTTTTTAGAAATGGGTACTCGTTTTAAAACGCGTATGCATTTTGAAAAGCAAAATGGGCACCCGTTTTAAAACACGTATGCGTTTTGCTTTTCAAAATGGGTACCCATTTCTAAAAAACATTTTTTAAAAAAATAATCAAACAAATAAAGAACGCATAGGCGTTTTGTAACGTGTATGCATTTTTAAAAACGCGTAAGCATTATTAAAAATTTGAATCTCCAACCCACTTGCAGCCTTGGTTTTAGGCTCAGGAAAGGCTTGGCAATCCGAGCCTTAGCCTTTGACCTGCAACTAAAAAACTAAGGCAGATTGAAGAAGAACTTCTAGTTTTGACAATATGGTTGATGGACATTTTTTTTGAATCAATCTATAAAATTAAAACCCATTACAGAACACAATATCTAGTTTCCAGATATATATTTTTTTATTAATATTGGATTATATTTGTTATTCTTAAATTAATTTCATAGTAAACTAGTCCTTAAACATGAAATATCAGACTTTTTTTGTTTTTTAATAACTTTTTTTTGGTGAATTTTCTTGTAAAAAAAATTATATGACATCAATCTTTAGACAATTCTCTATACAATGAAAAAAAAAGTTACAAAAAATGTTTAGTTTAGGTCAAATTATGTTGTTCATACATGTTGATGTTTAAAAACAACAATTAAGGCCAATAAAAATTTAATAAAAAAAAAAATATTCAACAAAAAATTATAAAAAAAATTCCTCATCAATCGTCATGCTGTTAGCTTTCTTTCCACAAAAGGAATTAGCAAAATAATTTTATTTGGGTCAAAAAGTGGTGTTCATACATGTGCATGGTATGGTTAAAAAACAGGGACTTTTGAAAAGTGGTTTTTATAGATCCCTATCAAAATTTGATTTCTACAATCTGGGTATTTGAATAATTTACATATTTAGAAACTAGATTCAAAATTCAAAACTTTCATATTACTGATTTTTTTAAAAATTTATTGTGTAAGTGCCTCAAATTTTCAGTCCAAGTGTGACAAATTGTGAAAAACAACAAAAACACTTCCACTTTTTGAGCTTTTTGTGGACCCAACTTCTTGCATCAGCCCCTCACGTGAGAGTATGAACTTATGCTCAAATTCACACTAAATTAGAAAATGTGTCAAGAGGGGTTTGATTATCTAAATATTGAAGAGATAAGATGAAAATGATTCTAGGGGGAGTGCACAATCCCCTAGGACTCAAGATCCTATGGAAAGACAACATAAAGACAAGGGGACACACATGCATGACAAAAAAAGAGAAAAAAGGCTATGATAATCATAGACTAGCAAGTTGTATTATGCTAGGATCCATACCCATGGAATTCATGACTCGTGGGATAGAAAAGTCTAATATTCGCTAGGTGAACCATGAAACAATGACACAAAAAGCTAGTGAAGTTTCATATTCACTAGGTGAGGCTTTCAAAGATAGTAAAAAAATGAGAAACACACAAGGATTAGAGAGGATTGGTTTTCACTAGGTGTGTTCCCATGTAAGCCATACCAATATTTATAGTCCTAATAACTTTGATCAAGTGGTACTCAAATGATCAAAATATTATGCCAACATATCTCTAACTCCGTGTGTGAACAAAGTGAAGAAAAATGTTATGACAACACATCACTAATTCCAACATGTGTGAACAAAGTGAAGGAAATAATGGAATGTATGCCCCCACCTTAAAGTAATTGAAAAATACCATGCTATGAGAGATTTATTTAAGGTAGAAAAATGACAAATTCCATGTGATAAAGGTCATGAGAGATTATTTGGAAAGCCCTATGCCATGATATGTTCCCAAATGAAGTTGGGTAATGATAAGGGGTTTCCCCTAATTTAGTACAGCAAAAAACACAAAGGTGAACACAAAAGGGATCCATGAAGTTGGGGTCAGTATACATATTTTCTACAACATAAGTGAGCTCGAAATTGACATCATTAACCCAAATACTTGTGGAACTTGAACACAATGGAATAATGACACAGAGAAAACAAACAATATTTTGGTTCAACATGGATGAGACCTAAATTTCTCAATTCTTTAGATCATCCCCAAAAGGAAAATACAAGACAAAAACAAAGTTTATGACATAAAGAAGAATGGATATACAAATGGATGAATTTCATGATAGATTCATTTCCTTTGTATCCTTGTGCCAATGGAGCAACAAGTTTCCTCCAAAGAAAACTCACATAGACACGCCAAGCAACACAACATGTTAAATCACATAATATGAAATCAAACACATATAAATATATAAAGAAATCACAAAAGTGTCCTACATATGCAATATGATTTAAAGTAAATCATCAACATCCCAGTCTTGCTCATCATATATGGAAGGTAGACAACTAGCCAAAGGGACTACAACAAGTGTCGTACTAGGAGAATCACTATGTTCAACATGTATTGAATCACTTTCATCAAGAGGATCATCACAATTGTCCCCATCTAAATGTATAGACTTTGAGAACAACAAAGATAGTTCGATATGCACTTGTTCATCAATTTTAGCATCTTCATCCTCATCATCCAGATTTATCACAATGGGTGGTTTAATGACAATGTTTGTTGTATGTTCTTGTTTCATTCTTAAATTTTTTTGAGACATGTAAGGTTCATTTTCATTTTTTTGTAAAGGTCATAATTCATCTTGATTTTTTTCAATATTTGTTTAACCATCAAGTGATTTTCTATTTTTTCACCCAACTAACGAGCAATAGCACGATGTCTACACCTACGCTCTTTAACATTTCTATTTCTTCTTGTGTAGTTTTCAATTTGAGAAGGGGTAGGAGCGGGTTTCTCAACCATTGGTATCTTTTCTTCCCTTAGGAGAGGAAATGAAAGAACCATTGGGGTTGGGGAGTCGCTTTCTCCTTAGTTCTATAAATTTGTTTCTCTTTTGGAGGCACAAAGGTAATATTTTGATTTTCTCTTGGTATTTTGTATTATATTAGTGGAGGAACTACAAAATAAATGGCTTGTGAGCTTGGAAGGGTATTTTCCTTTAACATGGGTTCATCCATAATTTATGGGGTGGAACGAACAACCATAGCCTTATCATTTTCAAGAATATTTCTAAGGGATAACTTTCTTATGCATTTTGCCTTAAATTTTTGATATGACCTAAAAACAAAGTTTTCACAAGGCTTAACAAGTTCCATGTGTTGAGGCCAAACTATTCTAATGAAGAGTTTCCATGAGAAGCCAAAGGATTAAACCCACTATGATGTACTGTGTATATTTGATTTTCAAACAAGAAATTTTTGCATTTATGGATAGATGACATGATGATATTCATGGAGCATAGCCATGGATAGCCTAGCTTCACATGGATTTGGTATAATGTCAAGATGATGGAGAATTATAATCTAATTATTTTTCTCCAAATTTAAGAGGTAGAGTGATTGAACCTATTGTAGGGTGAGTGAAACCATCATGAGTTTTTAACAATGCTTTGAATTTTTCATAAGAATCTTGATAAATAAATATTGGCAAGAGACATTGCAACTATCATTTGGTGTTTTCATTGATGACAACCCTATGCATTGATATGGTGTGCATATATTTATTCAAGCTTATCGACAGTCAGATTGAATTCAGTCAAGCACAACAGTGTATCTGATAACTCAACATTCATCAATCCATCCATACATTTTAGGTTAACATTTTGTGTTGTGCATCTCAAGCAATGATTATGGAGGTATTATCTATCTTGTGTTCAATACACAGTGTCTCATACCAACTATCACAAGAGTTAAGAAACTCAGTTGATGTATTCTCAGTTCTTCTTGTATTAAGATCGACTTTATAAATATATTAAGTAACGGATGTATGTGAATTAATTAATTTAATATCTATATGCTTGTATATGTTTGTATGGGTCTTAGCCAATTTGTGGCCAGCCATTGAGGATACACATTATATATTTCTCCTTATGTGTGCCGATAGTTGTAATTTTGGTGAAGCCGAAAAAGTGTAATCAAATCTCATGTAGCGGATATATATACTTGATCTTCTGTATCATTTTGGTGTGTGTGTCTAAATGGTGAGTTGGAGAAAAATAGAGGTGCGGATAAGTGTAGTTTCACTTGCGCATAGAAGATCTGTGTGGTGTGTATTACCAGAGCAAAATAGTATTGTAGAATTAGTCTGTAAGACAACAAATCAATTTTTGTACTTAATTTGGAACTTTAATCAACCATTTTAGATTCTATCACCTCAGTTCAAATATTCAAATGGTCTTAATCTAAACTTTTTTCTTTGAGAAATGAGCTCTAGGAAGTGTTCCTGAATGCAAGTACATTCCCCTTTTGTAATCTTCATTTTTGAGTATACTCATAACTATACTTGTGGATTGGCCATCCACCGTGGTTTTTCCCCTAACAGGGTTTTCACGTAAAAATATTGGTGTTATGGTGTTGTGTTTACTTCTTTGTTTATGCATTACTATTGAATGTTATTAATGTTGTGAAGTTAAAGATTGTTAAAAGTTAATTATTGCACAACACTGATTCACCCCCCCTCTTAGTGTGCCTTGTTTCCAACAATTGGTATCTGAGTTAGATCCTCAGAAGAACAAGTCTAACAGCTTGGGGAGATCTTGGAAAGAATTTCAATGGATTTAGGAAATATTAAACAAAATATTATGGTAGCTCTAGATGATCTTGACTGGTCAAAAGTTGAAGTCTAGAAACTCCAATCGAATCTTAAGGATGAAAAAAAATTCATTGAGTCTCTGAAAGACAAGATCAACAAATCAAGAGACAAGAGAAAGGAACTCTATGATAAGATTCAATAGAAAGAGAATGAGAACACTGAAGATGAACAATCAAGAAAAACCTTGAAAGAGAAGAATGAAGAATGTAAGAGATTACCCAAGAGAATACAGTCTTGAAGGTTGAAATGGAATCCATCATGATGAGAATGACCAAAGAGATTGAAGACAAAAAGAAAAATGAAGAAAATCTGACTCAATCGCTGAAAGAAAAATTTGAGGTATGTAGTCAATTGGATGATGAATTGGAAGTGTCAAGAAACAATGAACAAGCACTAGAAAGACAACTGGATGATCTTAGAAATGAACTTGCTATTCCAAATGAGTACAAAGAAAATTTCAAAGCTAGTTCAACCATGCTTGACGAATTGATTGATAATCAAAGGACTCATGATGAAAAAAGAGGTCTTGGATACGTAGAAGGAAAAATCTCAAAAAATGGACAAAGAAATCCTAGTCAGAGGAATTCAGGACAAAAACAATTCAAGCAAGGAAATCAAATGAATCAACCTAGAAGGTATTTGATAAGACAACCTAATGCTCAAAAGTTTAATGGATATTGTTTTAATTGCAAAATTTTTGGACACATGGCTTCTCAATGCAAAAGAAGAATGAATCAAAGTGGTCCACACTTCTCAAGTCAATGTTTCAATTGTCACAAGATTGGTCATAAGTCAAATGAATGCAAAAGTATGATGAATCAATTTCAGATCTTACACATGCAATAGACTTGGCCATGCTGCTAACCAATGGAACAATTCTTATGGAAAGAGAAACGTTGTATGCTACAACTGCAAAAAGCTCGGTCATATTGCAACACATTTCTGGAATAGAAAAGGTCTAGTAAATCAAAAGAGAAATGTGCAAAAGGATGTGAAAGGAAAACGTAAGATCACTATAGATGAAATCAGGCAACAAATGCAAAAGAAATGGATAAAGAAAGAACCCTCTAGTGAAGAAAATGCGCTAGCTCCTGGGAATTTCTCTAGGAATTAGTCTCACGCCCTTGGCCTATGGGGAGCATTATAGTAAATCAGATGAGCCCCTAACCGTCAAGTAATACCAGATATGGATGTACTTAGTAGATGCAAAAATGATCAACTAATGCTACTAGATTTTTTATTGCAAGTGGTATGTTAAATTGGAGGTTCACAGATGATTTATTTGTCATGTTGTACAAATATAGTGTAACTAGATGTATTAGGGAAAGTGCATTTATTGCGACAATTTTTTTAGGTATACAAGTGATAAAAGTTCAGTTTTACTCCTCATTTGTCACTTTTATACCTTAATTAAAAGATGTTGGAGAGCTCTAGGTGAATTGAGGCGAAAATCAAGTGTGAAGGAGATTCAGTGATTAATTTTAGATTTGGTGAAAAAAGATATTTATCAAGAACTTCTCAGTTTTTATGATTTGCAAGATGAATACTCCTTTAGTGGTCAAAGTTCAGGACATACCTCGTCCCCAATTTAAATTTCATCCCCACAAGTCTTTGGAGACAGACCCACTAGGGGAATTTTTGTCAATTCTGCATGCAGTGATGCATAAAGAGGATATTAGGGTTTATATACATGTAAACATTGAGGATATAGGAAGCAATCAACTTGTGAATTTGTACAATAATCATATAGTTGATGAGGATTTCAGTATAAAACCGGAACATCAAATCCTGGAATCAAAGAAATTTATTTCAATGGTTAAATTTCCCGTGTTCATGGAGTCAGAGTGGGTCCACTATGTCTTGATTCAGGTGCATGAAGAATTCATGTGGCTTACTATTCCCTTCAAAATTACCAAGGAAGCCATTAGTGCAGTAACAGGTTTGAATTCTTTAAGTGGTCTACCTATCCTAAATTTAGTGAAAAATCAAACTGTTACCAATGCCACAAGCTCGACATATGACAAGAGAGCAATGTCTATTGATAATATTTTTGATATAAATTTCAGATTTACATCTATGGTAATATGCTATAAGATTTACCATTCTATCTGAGAGAACTCTATATCTGGTATGAAAATTTACACCACCTACCAAATGGTCAAGGAAAACATGGAATATGATCTTCGTGAATTATTAAGAAGCCAGTTGATGGAAAACCTTGTGAAGATCAAAATGGACAAGAAAAATTCATTTAAATATGGCAGTCTGCTCTTATGTCTATTTTTATATTTCATGGAGGAAGTTTCGGGTATTGGTAAAGTTTAATGGTAGAAGAACATACCAGTAGCTTAATAGATCGAAAACCTATTGTTCAATTTCATAGATATGAAAACCAGAAATTCAAAAATCTGGGGTTATTTCAAAACCTTTCAAGATAAAATGCAAGAAAGGGAAAGAATTATGATCACCATTATGGAGAAATACAAAGACTCAATTTGCTTCATGGTGAACATTGATCACTGTTTAATGGAAGCAACAAATCCAAGAACTGTTTGGATCATGGTGATGGGCTGTGAGTTTGAGGAAAATATTTTGGAAATGTATGCTCAACATCTATTAAGAAAACCTTGTGATTCGTTCGAAGAGATATTTGGAACATATGTAGAAAAAGATACCCAAATCCATAATGAGCTCAAGAGACCAACTTCAACTAAAAGAATAAGAAAAGAAGTCAAAGGTATTGCAGAATGTTTGGGTGTATTCATGGAGAAACTAAGTGAAGTCAAGGAGAAAATGGAGAGAGAAGTAGTAGCATGGCTTACTACCAAAAAGGGAACAAAATCTCAATCATCTAGCCTGACAACAACATGTGTCCAAATTAGAACAACCAGAAGCTTGACATCTCACTCAGCTCTTACAGTGAAATTCACTACGGTAAAAAGTGAAGGAAAAAGGTCTAAAAAGGCCCAAGGAAAGAAGAGAAAAAGAAAAAGAGTCTACATGAATGTTTCTGATGATGAGGAATAGAATCCGATGAAAATGTCAAGGATATCAAGAACAAAGGTACTAAAAAAACTTCAGTACCAAAACCCTCTGGTGTCGATACTCGGGCGAAGAAGAAGACCAAAATTAATGCACCTAGTATGTCTGTTGACCAAGTCAAAAAAGCAATGATTTCAAATGGAAATCTTAAACCACTCTCTCAATAGTATGAATATGATAAAATAATATTAGAAGAATTTAAAATAAATTACATGAATACTTTCAACAAATTTTTGGTTGAAATTATGTCTAGCCTCCCGAAAGGTCTATATGACATTTTGGAACTAAGGAGATTAAGTTCCCTAACTGAAGAAGAAAGAATGAGAGAAAGAGTTCCTGCATAATTATGTCCAGAAATTCCTATGGAAGAAATGAAAGAATTCCTGAAAAATCTAAGAAGTAGTTCAGAAGAAAATCAAGGGTAAATAAAATGATGATTGGTCTAACAGATGAGGTCACTCAAGAAACACATCAAATTTTGAAAGAGTTGTTATTAAAAGACAAAATCAAAATTGTATCTAAGAAGACTCATGCGAGTAATGTCTCATCTAATCCAATTCAATATACAGAAGTAGAACACCCTAGTGCCACCAAAGACTTTGAAATCAACAGAGAATACTAAAGAGAATTCAAAATATTCAACTGCGGAAACACTAGGTGAGGAGAAGAAGGATAATGTCAAAACCACTTCGATGTCAACAAGAGACACTGTTGATTTTGTAAAAAAAATATTGGTTGCACAAAAGGAGGAACTGGATCCAAAATTTATTGAAGGTCCTATTCACTTGTCTACCCTAAGCCCAATTCAAAAAATAAAAGTAGCAACGATTGTTCAATCTCAGACCAGAGAAGAGCTACTTCAATCACACATTGAGGATAGTGAACCACTAAATCTGGCATCTAGAGTATTGGAGAAAATAATTCCATCTTATGAAAAATATCAGGCTAACTCATCCTCTTGTGAACTAAAAAGACTAATCGATTCAGTTGGGACTCACTTTGAGTAATTAGAAAAGTCAGCCATGGAAAAAGTGTAGAAAGAATTTAATGCTAAGAGGTTCCAAGGATTAAAAATGTTGATTATCCAAGACAAAAACATCTTAACTACATGCATTAAGAATATGCGGAATGCTTTATCAGAAGGAGGGAAGATCTATAAAGCATGTCTATCTTTTTCAAAATTCACAGAGGCAAATGAAAAGAAGATCAAAGACTTGAAAGACAAGATAAATTTTCTCTGAAGCGTTTGATCCAGTAGAATCCAACATTGGGAAAGAAAAAGGAGAAGTGATGTCTCTGCTCAATAGAATAAAAGGTTTACAACATTAAAATGACAAGATTACTTCTAGAAACTATGAACTTCGAAGCATAATTTGTCCCAAACTTGACATACTGTCAAGTGCTCTAAAAGAAGGAGAAGACTCTATAGGATTTTTTGATCTGACTAACCTAGAGACCACAGAGACACAATCCTATTTGATATGTGGTCACATCACAATCATGGAAAGTTGGGAGAAGATTTGAGATGTAAATCTGGTTTAGCTGGAGAAAGATTTTTTTGACATCTTTCAGCTCATGTAAGGTAAAAAATTTGCACAATAGATTTTGGCAATTTTTTTTGGCATTCGATCCCGACCTTTGCCATTGATGTCAAAGAGGGAGATGAAGTGAAGTAAAAAATACTCAATCATCTGAGGGGGACAATTGCATTTTTGAATTTTTGGTAGCAGTGCAGTCTATCTTGGTACTTGGTCTGACACTTAGCCATTTTTCACTAAGTGTTGCCATCAATGCCAAAGGGGGAGATTGTTGGCAAGAGACACTACAACTATCATATGGTGTTTTCATCGATGGCAACCCTATGTATTGATATGGTTTACATATCTTTATTCAAGATTACTGGTAGTCAAATTGAATTTAGTCAATCATAACAGTGTATCCAATAACTCAACATTCATCGATCTATGCATACATTTCAGGTTACCATTTTGCGTTGTGCATATTAGGAAATGATTATGGAGATATTATCTATCTTGTGTTCAATACGTAGTGGCTCATACCAACTATCACAAGAGTTAGGAAACTCAATTGACATATTCTCAGTTCTTCTTATATTAAGGATGACTTTATAAATATAGTAAGTCGCAGATGTATGTGAGTTAATTAATTGAATATCTTTCTACTTGTATATGTTTGTATGGGTCTTAGCCAAGTTGTGGCTGACCATTGAGGATACGCATTGTATATTTCTCCTTATGTGTGCCGACAGTTGTAATTTTGGTGAAGCCAACAAAGTGTAATCAAATCTCATTTAGCAGATATACATACTTGATCTTCTGTATCATTTTGGTGTGTGTACAAGTTGTGTGTGTGTTTGAATTGTGAGTTAGAGAAGAACAAAGGTGTGAATAAGCGTAGTTTCACTTGCACATAAAAGATTTGTGTGGTGTGTATTAGTATAACATAACAGTAATGCAGAATTAGTTTTTAAGACAATAGATCAATTTTTGTACTTAATCTAGAACTGTAATCAAGCTTTTTAAATGCTATCATCTTAGTTCAAATATTCAGATAGTCTTATTCTGAACTCTTTTCTTTGAGCAATGAGCTCTAGGTAGTGTGCTTGAATGCAACTGCATTCCCTTTTTGTAATCTTCATTTTTTAGTATACTCAGAACTATACTTGTGGATTGGGCATCCACCGTGGTTTTTCCCCTAACAAGGTTTCCACGTAAAAATCTTGGTGTTATGGTGTTGTGTTTACTTCTCTGTTTATCCATTATTGTTGAATGTTATTAATGCTATGAAGTTAAAGATTGTTAAAAGTTAATTATTGCACAACACTGATTAACCCTCCCTCCTCTCAGTGTGCCTTGTTTCCAACAAGATCATGCACAAATAAGAATTCCTTAGTGATCACATTCTCTAAAACAACAAGATCAATGAGTATCCATGGTGTTGGTTTTTTATTGATACGTTCAACAATATAGAGAGGACCATCTAGTGCATGTGTAGATGCATCAATGTGTGTGAAAGAAATATTAGGTAAGAAAGTAGTTCGTCCCTTATGAGGTTGAACACCTATTGCAATGATCATCTTATCTAGACAATTCCCATCATCATTCTTATCATCACAAGCTTAATTGCAGAAAGTTGGATGTTCGGCATTCAGTTTTTAAAAAATTGCAAATTTTGATTAGGTGGAACAACTGACTTGTTTCTGTACATACTAAAATTTGAAAAGCCAAATTGATTCCTCAAATCAAAATTAAAGCATGACGTCAATGGAGTCTTTCTTAATTAAAAACATATGGAAAAAAAAAAACTAAATTATGCAAATACTAAAGAAAATGCCTTCAACAAAAATTACACTCCATTGGTATCCTTTTCCACAGTATCTTGTCCTTTCTCTCATATTTTTATGAGAAAAAGCACACAAAGCTATGCAGAGTTGAATATGACAAAAAACTACATTGAAGCATATCTTGAAAAGTGAGGAAGAAATGGACATTTATAGATGTCCTCGTGGGAAAGATCTAGATTTCGGGGAGAACATGGGATAAATAAATGAGATGGTGAAAATCCATTTTGGAATTGATTAAAATGGATTAAAATGAAAGTAAATAGATTTATGATATAATGTATGTTAAAAGCATAGAATAATTGCATTTGTGAATTTAAATGATTGATTTGATGAGAATATATTTAATGATTAATGGTTTTATTAATTTAAATTATTTAACAAAATATACAATGGATAAAATTTTGTGTATAAATGCAAATGATATTTTAATGATCAATGCAAATATATTTAAGTTAAATATGCAATATTTTAATGAATTTATGGAGATATGATTATGCCGTGGATTTAAATGATTTATGAACATGCAAATGATTAATGAAATGATAAGGATATGCAAATGGATCATCTAAATGAAATGGATAATTTTTTTAATTATTTTATAGACTATATAAATCGATGATGATTAATGTGGATAGCAATGACATTTTAGTGATTAATTCCTAAATGATAAATGATTATGATTGAATTCCTAGAAATGCTTATAATATTTGAATGGTTTTATGAATATGGAGATGATGGATACAAAATATTATGAGGATATTTTTATGTGTCTAAATTTTTCCCATCTTCAAAATAGTGTAGCTTGTTCTATTGTTTCAAAAAAATATATTGATTCAATGATACATGCCCCAGGGACATCCTTCTAAGGATGATGATAAGGATGATATGCCCCCTCGAGATATTGATCAAACAATTTGTGATAAGATTAATCTCTCGATAGATCATGGGGAGAATATTTGGTAATTGATACTATGCGAGTGATTAAGAAAAGATGCACATTTGATGAAAATGCACAACTGATAAGCGAAGACGTACATTTGATGAAAATGCACAACTAGTAGGTGTAATTGAATAATTGATGTAAATGATCAATATAGCTAGGTTGATGAGCTGATTAAGCTGATTGAGATTGATGCTAGCACAAAACAATGATTGAGTGATCAAGGAGTAGATTGATTGATTTGGATTAAAAGACAACTATCAGTTAGATAAATCAATTAATCATTCTTTCAAATAAAGAGCATGAAGAAAATGAAGTGATGAAGGAAACAAATGATAGAAAAAATGATAGATAAGAAGAGATATGAAGAAAATGAAGGTGATGAAGCTTCTTGTGCTTTACATAGTTCTTTATCATCATAGAGCTTATTATGTCACAAATTAGTATAAGCGTCTATATAACATGAACATCTAGGAAACCTAAATACTATTTGTGTTTTTATTTAGCAGTAAAGTATAAACATATAGGCATAAAGACCTTACATGACCTGAATACTTATTGCATGGAAGACACTATCAGACAAAGAATATTTCATCCACACTAGACTCATAGGTCCTCGATGTTTTTTTTGGAAAAAAATATAGACAACTGAGAGGGGGGGTGAATCAGTTCTTACCAAAATCAAACTTATACAACTTAACCAATCCTTAAATCACATATCTGATAATTAACGGCACAAGCATAAGAACAACAAATCAGAGACACATGAACACCAAGATTTTATATGTAGAAAACATGTTAGGGGAAAAACCACTGTGGATTATAGTCCAAAATATTATACCCTATTAGAAGTATAATGAAGAATAAAAAGAGATGCACTTGCATTCAGGCACATTGCCTAGAGAACACTTCTCAAAGGGAAGGCTCACTGCCTTACATATAGTAATCAGATTAAATCCATCTGATGAATTTGAAATGAGAAAATAGCTTATGCAAAAGCATGATTACACTTCCAATTAGACACAAAAAACTTCTTCAAAATCTTCCACACTCTTCTCTCAATGATCTGGCATGTATTCACACTTGTACATCACTTGTACACTTGATTAATTTTATAAATGAGGAAAACAATCTTGTATATATATCCGCTACACAGATTTGCATCCACTATTCAATTGGCCACAAATAAAGAATAAATTACAAATGTCGACCTTGATACATGAATAAATTTCAATTCATACCAACACAAGCTGGTCACAACATAGTGAGGACCCAAAAAAACATCTCCAAACATGCCAAACAATAAAATATTAATCCTCATGGATCCATAACATGCTAACACCACAGTGTCGGCCAAGAACATGAACACTCGGGAACATATCAGAAAAATATCTAATCACAAACACTCCAATCAATTCATATGTACAAAAAGGATAGATTACAATCTAGACTCATCCATGAATGTCATAGGTACATGTGCAACACATGAGATTACCATAATTTCATCCGCTTTGACCAAGAACACCATCTACAAAAACTGAATAACTGTAGGCACATAGATCTTCATAACTTCCACTAAACTTTATGTGCACCTCTGAAACTTTCAAACAACATAATAGAAAGGTTCAAAAAATAATCCTTTGAATTGCACCTTCAGATCTTCAACACACAGAGCTTTCCAAAATTCTAACCTTCTCGACTCCATTAGCTTCTTGTGCTATATATTTTTTATAATTTTCTTAATCTCCTCGATATATACAACCTTAAGAAGATTAAAATTCTAATAGTGTTGACATCAATGACAACAATATATCAACACAACCAAAACATCCAACAATCTCCCCCTATGGCACTGATGACAATACGTGATGTGAAAAATAATAGCATCAACCCAACTAACTCTTCTTCAACAATCTCCCCTTGAGATTGTGCACTTTTTTCTTGTTTCCTTCATTGCTCTTCTTTCCCATTTTTCACATTGCTTCTCTCCCCCTTTGACTTCAATGGAAAAGGTACATATGCTCTGATTTTAATTTTGAAAACATCTAACTACTCCCCCTGAGTAGCAATCACCATATCATCAATCTAGAATATGATGTAGTAATGAGTTCATAGACTGATTGAAATAACTGCATCTTAGTTCTAATTAGGAGTGGAAATTACCCCTAACTTGCCTCTGAGGTACTCAAAAGTATCGTTAGGCAATGAATTTGTAAAGATATATGCAATCTTCTCTTTGGTAGGTATGTACTCCAGTCTAACTTATTTGCCACTTACTTTGTCTCTCAAGAAGTGATACTTTATGGATATATGCTTTGTCTTTGAATTCAATACTGGATTCTTAGAAATGTTAATGGTGCTTGAATTGTCACAAAATATAGCAATGAGTTCTTCATACTCAATTCTAACATCTCTCAACATTTTCTTCATCCATAATACTTTGGTACAACTCTTTGCAGCAACAATGCACTCTGCCTCAACAATAGATAATGAAACTAAGTTTTGATTTTTGCTTAACCAAGATACCAACTTCTTACCTAAGAATAATGCACCACCACTGGTACTCTTCCTATCATCTACACCTCCTTCCCAATCAGTATCAATAAAATCAATTAGAGTAAGATCATCATTTTGAGGATACCAAAGACCAATATTAATTGTCCCTTTTAGATATCTGAAAATTATTTTCACAGCACTCACATGGGAATCTTTAGGATCAACTTGAAATCTAACAACCATGCACACAACATTCATTATATCTGGCTTGCTCTGATTCAAGTAGAGTATTCCACCAATCATTAACCTGTATCTTGTCTGATTTTCTTTGGGAGTATCAATCTTTCTGTGTAAATTTTCATCCGGTCACTATAGGTGTACCAATTGGTTTTGCATCTTCCATGCAAAACTTTTTCAATAATTCTTTCACATACTTAGATTGAGATACAAAGATTCCATCATCTAATTGAGTAATTTGAAATCCTAAAAATATTTTTAGCTCTCCTATCATTGAAATTTCAAATTCACTTTTTATTTCATTGGAAAACTTCATACACAAATCATCATCACCTTTAAAGATAATATCATCAACAAAGACTTCAATGATAAATTATTTTCTCTGGTCCAATTTGAAATACAAATTTCTATCAACATTACCTTTATTGAATCCAAGTTTCAACAAGTATTTGTCCTATCTAGCATACCAAGCTCTAGGGGCTTTCTTTATTCCATAAAGATCTTTCTTCAATCGGCATACCATGTCCTTTTCATCAGTCAACTGAAATCAATCTGGTTGTTCAACATAAACTTCTTCTTCTAGTTCACCATTCAAAAATGTTGACTTCACATCCATACATGATAAAATTTGTAGTTCTTGAAAGTAGCATAAGCAAGAAATAGTCTAACAACCTCAATTCTATAAACAAGAGAGAAAGTTTCTTCAAAATCAATACCTTCCATTTGTGAGTAACCTTTGCAAACCAATATTTATTTATTTCTAACAACATCACCTTGCTCATTTAGCTTATTCTGGAACACCCACTTGGTCCCAATCACATTTTTGTTCTGTGATCTAGGAACAATATCCCATGTATTGTTCTTCTATTTTTGCAACAGGTCTTCTTTCATGGCTTCCATCCAATATTCATCCTTGCATGCTTCATTGATATTGCTAGGCTCAACATTAGAAATTAGACAATATTCTTCTAAAATTCTTCTTCTAATCTTGACACCTTTTTTTTTGTCTCTTATGATTTGACTATCAAAATTATTTCTTCTAACATACTTAAGAGTTTTGAAGTTTTCTCTTACCTCTTGTTCTTGTGATCTTTCCTCTGCACTTTTCCTTTCTTATGATTCTTGATTTCCTCGATTCACCAAAACAAGATGAAGTTGATTCTATGTCTGAGCATCTTTGGAAACATCATCATGTTGATCATCTAAATCATAATCATTGGCTCTGGACGATTTACCAATATCTTCATCAATCTTAACATTTGCACTTTCAACCAATTTCTTCAACCTTTTATTAAAGCACTGCTAAGCTTTGCTTTTAATAGAGTATCCTAGGAAGATTCCTTCATCACTTCTAGCATTAAAATTACGTATATCATCATCTCTCTTGATGTAGTATTTTCATCCAAAATATTTGAAGTATTTGACAGTAGGCTTCACCAGCTTAAGTAAATCTCTGACTGCTTGAGTAGAAATTATCTTGACAATGTTATCAAAGTTCACATGACATAAATTCCTATGCCATAACCAGATTACATCAATTTGAGCAATCAAACAACTTTGAATAGCATTACTTAAATGAAAGATATTACCTTTTGTCTTTGATCTCGAAGCAATTATATTTCCTTAACTTCCTATTATTCTGCACTTACCATTTTTGAACTTCAGATTGTAGCCTTTGTGTACCATTTGTCCAACACTCAAAAAGTTATGCTTTAGGCCTTCTACATAAAGAAAATCATCAATATTGTGCTTACCACCAAAAGAAATAGTGCCTTTTCCATGAATCACACCAGAAGTGTTGTCACTGAATCTCACTACACCACCATCATAGTTTTCCGAGCGTACACATTTTATTTTTTCATAGTCATATGATGTGAGCATCCATTATCAATTAGCCACTCATATTTCTCTTCAACTTTGGCTGCAAGAGCTTTCTCAACATTTACATTACTAGTAGATTTAGTGGACACACCATTTTCTTTGATAGCAATAAATAACCATTCATCTTCATTTCCAGATTCTTTATTAGATTCTTCATTAGTTACACCTTCTTCAGCATAATATAACTTTCTTTGAAATCTAGTATTCTCAGGCTTATATTTTGAAACTCTTTCAAGACATATAGAAGCAAAATGACCTATCTTACTGCAAGAAAATAATTTAATAGGTAAATTTCCTTTGTACTTACCATGACCTATTGATTCTCTTTTCACAATCTATGCTTCCAATTCTTCCAATTCCCTTTCTTCATCTTCAATCCGCTTCATCTAATCTTCATATTTCAATGTTCTATGGGAACTTTATCGTGAATCATATCTCTTTTTCTAGGATACAATGGCCTTGAATGCAGATTCAATCTTAGGAGTAGACTCACCAAATTCACTCAATTCAAATGCAACAAGTTTTCCAATCAACATGTCTTTTGTAATATTTGTCACTATTCTGAGTTCATCAATAGCATGAGATTTTATCTTGTAGGAAGGGGGCACAATTCTAAGTATCTTAGCCACAATTTCATCATCATTCATAGTTCCACCGATACATCTAATTTCCATCACCAATTCATTTATCTTATGTGAGAAGGAAAATATGTTCTCATCTTCACTCATCTTCAAGCTCTCCCATTTTCATTTTCGACTTTGTAGCTTAGCACTTTTCACTAGTGCATCCCCTTCATACTATGTTTCCAGTTTTTTCTAAATCTGGTATGCAATCTTCAATCCCATCACATTTTTCCTTTCTGAATCTGTCAAAGCACTCACTAATGTTTCTAATGACATGGTATTAATTTCTACTTGCATGATCTCATCTTCAAAGGAGGGGCCATTCTGAGGAATATAATATGCAATTTGTGTCATATGCTAGAAAGGTTAACCAATGCACCTCAAATGACATTCCATCCTGACTTTCCATAGAGAGTAGTTTGTACCATTGAATCTAGGACTATCCTTCTTAAATGATTCCATCTCAGATCACCTCAAGCTATTAATATTTTTTCAAAGGAACTAGCTTTGATACCAATTATTGGAAAAACAAGGATAGACAACTAAGAGGGGGGGGGGTGAATCAGTTGTTACCAAAATCAAACTTATACAACATAACCAATCCTTAAATCACAGATCTGATAATTAATAGTGCAAGCATAAGAAAAACACATCAGAGAGACATGAACACCAAGATTTCATACGTGGAAACCCTGTTAGGGGAAAAACCACGATGGATGTTAGTCCACAAGATTATACCCTCTTAGAAGTATAATGAAGAATAAAAAGAGAATGCACTTGCTTTCAGGAACATTGCCTAAAGCACACTTCTGAAAGGGAGGGCTCACTGCCTTACATACATTAATCAGATTAAATCCATCTAATGAATTTGAACTGAGAAAATAGCTTCTACAAAAGCCTAATTATAGTTCCAATTAGGCAAACAAAATTTCTTCAAATTCTTCCACACTTTGCTTTGAATGATCTGACCTTTATTCACACTTGTACACTTGGGAACTTGTTATAAATGAGGAAAAAAATCTTGTATTTATATCCACTATACGGATTTGCATCCTTTATTCAGTCGGCCACAAATAAAGAATAAATTTCAATGCGTACCAACACAAGTCGGTCACAAAATAGTGAGGAACCAAACAAACATCTCCAAACATGCCAAACAATAAAATATTAATCCTTATGGATCCACAACACACTAACACCACAATGTCGGCCAAGAACATGAACACTCAGGCACATATCAGAAAAATGTTTGATCATGAACACTCCAATGACTGCGGACGTACACCAAGAATATAGTATGATCTACTCATCCATGAACATCATAGGTATATGCGCCACACATGAGATTACCATAATTTCATCCGCTTTGACCAAGAACACCATCTACAGAAACTGAATAACTGTAGGCACAT
The DNA here is from genome assembly GCA_007115665.2 of Sequoiadendron giganteum. Lineage (NCBI taxonomy): Eukaryota > Viridiplantae > Streptophyta > Pinopsida > Cupressales > Cupressaceae > Sequoiadendron > Sequoiadendron giganteum. The sequence continues at coordinate 130,780,939 of CM021103.1, read as the reverse complement.
AGATCTTCATAACTTCCAAAAAAGTTTATGCACACCTCTGAAACTTTTGGACAACATACTAGAAAGGTTCAACAACAAACCCTTTGAAGCGCACCTTCAGATCTTCAACACAGAAAGCTTTCCAATAATCTGACCTTCCCAGCTCCATTGGCTACCTATACTATATTTTTTACAATTTTCTCAATCTCCTCAACATATACAACCTTAAGCAGATTAAAATACCAATAGTGTTGACATCAATATCAACAACACAACCACAACATCCAACAAGTTTTAGATAACCATGTCCTAAGACGAGTCATCCTGTGAGTAAGAAATAATCCATAGACAAAAAAAAAGTGAGTATGCCCCATCCTCACCTCTCTAGTCCAAGACATCCTTCAGAAGCTAAAAGACATTCCACCAAAGATAAAATCATAAAATCATCAAAATTTGACAAACAAACAAGCATCATGCTTTGATTTAAGTCTAATTCTTGTTACAATTTATGCGTTTGGGTTGGATTTGAAAGATGGATTGAAAGGTATGTTGCAATGTCCATTTGGTTGTCTATGTTGGCGTGTTTTGATTTTGTTGAAGTTCAAAGCTATGTGGCAATCTGGAAGTATCACTGTTTTGGATTTTGTTGAGGTTGTTTGATTTTTTTTTGGATTTTTTCAATACATTTTTTAATTTTTATGGATTTTTCTAAGACATTTTTTGATTTTAAGGGTTTGTTTTAGGACATTTTCTGACTTTTAGGGATTTTTTTAGGACACTTTTTAAGTTTTAGGGATATTTTCAAGACATATTCTGATTTTTAGGGATTTTTTCAAGACATTTTAAAAGAGTGTACCCTCTGAAGTATTCAGGTATTAAACTTGTGAATGTGCATACTATTGATGGGATCACTAAGTAATTCACCCTCTAGAGTAGATAACTAGTATGCCCTAGATCCATACACACCAGCGATAACGTATGGACCCAACCAGTTAGGCTCAAATTTACCCTTTTTCTTCTTTTTCTTGATTGCATGGATTTTCTCGAAGGAAAAGATCCCCAACCTCAAATGCATATGGTTTCACTTTCTGATTATAACTTTCACACATTCATTGTTGGTATTCTCTGAGATGATTGAAAGTAGTTTGTCTTTGTTCATCCAACAGTTCCAATTCCTACAAACGGGAAACTGTGTATTCTTCATCATTGCTTTTTTTCCTTAAGGAGACACACAAAGAGGGGAACTCGACCTCGATGGGAAGTATGACTTTGGGTCCATAAACAAGGGCATAGGGGTAACACCCGTGGGAGTGTGGACACTCATGCGGTAAGCCCACAAGGTGAGATTCAATTGAATATTCCAATCTCGACCAACTTCAATGATTGTATTTTTAAGAATTTTGAGGATGGTTTTGTTAGAGGCCTCAGCCTAGCCGTCACCTTGAGAATAGTAAGGTGTGGAGAAATGGTGTTGTCTTTGAAATTTCTCATAGAGTTCACAGACATGCTGATTTTTGAATGGACGATCGTTATTTGTGATGATGGATAAAGGAATATCATAATGGTAGATGATGTAATTCAGTATGAAAGTAGATATTTGTTTACCAATGATATGAGTGAGGGGAACAACTTCAATCCATTTCATAAAATAGTCTGTGGTGACAAGAAAGAACTTATGACCATTGGATGAAAGCAAATGGATCTTACCAATGAGATTGAGTCCCCACTGATGAAAGGGCCATGGTATAGCAAGGGACTGCAATTCTTGTGTAGGGGCATGTATCAAGTCTACATTTTTTTGACACTACTTTCATTTTTCAACAAATTGATAAGAATCTTTCTCCATTGTAGGCCAATAATAACCAATATGCAAGAGTTTCTTGGCTAGGGTATAACCACTATAATTTTCCTCACATATACCTTCATGTACTTCTCATAAAGAAATTTTGACCTCGTCATGCTCAATACATTGAAGTAAAGTACCATCGAGACCTCTTCAATAAAGGGTATCGACTAAGATTGCATAATGAGAGGCTTGACGAATAAAGGTTTTATGGGATTTTTTGATAGGTTTGATGGAAAGGTGTTATCTCAGAGATAGGTATAAATATCGTCATACCATTAAGAATAAGGACCAACAATAAGATTGATCATTTTAGATTGTGATATATTGTAAGAAAGTTCCAAAAGAGGTTCTACCAAGAACTCATAGTAGGCAGAATTGCTTAGGGATCCACAAGTGAACCAATTGTTTCCATTACATCAGGAGCTTTGTTGCTATCTCGAGGGATTTTCTCAAAGGAAATTGATGTGAAATAGGCCTTGAAATCATCCACCATTCTTTTATAAGGCATTGATTTTTCATATTTTGTCCTATAGTCATCATTAACTTGCTTGATCACTAGCTGAGAGTCACCAAGAACATGCAACTCTAATATTTTCCACTGCACAACCATATGAAGCCTAGAAAGTAATTCCTTATATTCTATGATATTGTTAGTACATGGAAACTATATCTTATAAGCTTTAGGTATACAATTCCCTTATGAAGTGACAAATATAATGCTAACACAAGAACCACCTTATGTGAAGAGTCATCAAAATATAGAGTCAAAATATTTGTAGATGTAATGTTGTAGAATATCACATGGAGGAAATTCCAAATTTTTGCATCCTTCCTAGTATTTATGACACCCTAGAACATTAATGACAAAATCCCATGAGTTAGAATTTCATGATTCTGACCCCAGGCAAACATATGGAAAAATGATAGAAGCCTGACAACACATATCAGGAAAATCTACACCTTGGACGCTTGCGCAACACATGGACATTCGCATGACGTGCTAGCATCTTGGAAATTTTATGAGTTTGAAATGAAGAATCTAGAATCCTGACCCTTGTGACATGTTTCCTAGTGGTTGGGTCTTAAACGTAACAACTTTGTGCTACCCTTGTAGGCATGAAAAACCTCTTTTTGGCTCTCATTTTTTGGGTTGGAAGTCATTGATTCAAGGACTAATACTACTTGCTCTAGTCTTGGGTTAGTCTCATCCTTGAATAGAAGCAATATTGCTGGAAAATCCATGCCATACTGAGGTCCCTCCAATAGCTACTACTCTCAAGCAAGCACTTAGTAGTGCGCATGTGTGCTCTCAAGAGTGTCTTGACCCTTGTATAATGCTCTCTCTCTTTCTCACTCTTTCCTACTTGTTCATTTACTACTTTGTTGTGCGAGCTCTACTCCAAAGCAGGTTTTTCTTTTACCACATGCTTTATTTACTTATTTTACACTCCTTTCAAAACTTAGCTACTCAACTCCTACAAGTTCAACAAAACATGGTTCTGACTAAGAAAAAGCCCTATACAACCCCAACCTTTTCCGCTTAATCTTTTGTGTGTAGGTTGTGGAGTGAAAATTGAAGAAAAATATCTGAACGCTCGATGAAAGATAATATTCCTTCAAGTTCCTTTGTGTTTTCTCCTAGAATCTATCTTTCTATTTGGTTATTTGATTTAGCATGCCTTCGATCTGAGCTTAGAGGAAAACACCAGTTATGTCTGCTTGAGCTCCTAAGCTCCTTGCAGCTTAGGACACCGGTGCATATTTTAGATGACAACATGTCGCACTGGCATCTTGAAACCACACTAAGGTCATTTGGCCAAGAGCTCTTTCTCTAGAGGTAGAGATCTTGAAGTTTGGCTCTTTTGGGGTTTTAGGTGACTTTACTATATTTCTTTATAGTTTCATCAATTTACACAAGTTGAGGTGTATAAGGGCAGCTCATTCCCTATGATCTCTTAAGAATACAAGGACCTATGTTCAAAAAATCCCTCTTATATCATATTTTGGTGAACTCTACGTGAACGCATCAGATCCATTTTTGTAATTTTTCATACTTATGATGATCCCTTTTCTAAAAAATATTTTGATATGTTGGAAGATGCTCTGGATGGTTTCCTAGAAGTACTCTCCCTCACAAGATGAGGAGTCAGAAAATGTGGTTGTGGTTTTTGTGGCTCCTTTGAGTCCTAGAAAACCCATCAATTATGCCATCCTAGTTGAGCCATCCCCTAGGGAGGACCAATTTTCTATGGTATTACATGTAATAGTGATTCATTAGACTTATGTTCAAGGTTCGTGAAAGCTACTAACTCTACTTCCTATAATGTTACTGAGCATACATATAACACAAGGAGAAACAAATAGATTTTGGATCAAAAACCTCTCGTTCCTACATTGCAACCAACTAAAGTTCCTACTTCTTTACCACTATCTCAACCTAGCCTTCCTCCATCTCCTAAACCCATGATCAAAGCACTAGGTGATTATGATCTTGTTGAGAAAATTCGTGTTACTCCAGCTAAGATCTCACTTTGGGACTTGCTTCAGACCACTCTAATTTATCAAGAGATACTACAAGAAACTTTACAAAATATTATCTTACATGCCTCCACTAGGCCAACGGATGTTAATGTGTTGTTGGCACCTATTCGGGCAGACTCACCGAATATTACTTTCCACCCACAAGAACTCCTGCCTTCGGATATGCAGAAGCAAGTGGATCCCTTGATGATTATAATTAATTTTAATAACATCAATATTAGGCGTACTCTCAATGACTTTGGTTCAACACTCAACATTTAGATTATGGACCTATTACCTAAAATCAAAGTTGATTCATCTTCTTTAGCAGCTTCTTCCTTGTATATTCATGGGTTCGACAATGCTAGCTGTCAAGCTCTAGGTACAATAATACTACCTTTGTAGCTAGGCCCCATTACCTTTCGTTGGTTTATGTAATTCTTGGCCCGTTACATACAATATTCTCTTAGGGAGACCTTGGATTCATGCTATGGGTGCAATGACCTCTACTTCACACTATTATTTTAAATTCATCGCTAACAATTAGGTGGCTATGGTTAAAGAAGATACGAATGTTGTGCACCTTTGCTTCCTACTAGTTGTTGGTCATGCTTTAGTCATATCCATTCTCAAAAACTACATTCCATCCTTAATCACCAATGCTATGGCATGTTCTTCATCGATACCCTCTATGGAAGTTGTTCCTCGAGTGAGTATCAACAAAGATGAATCCCTTGAGGAATTTCTAGGTGCATATTCTTCGTTGCCTCCTTATCACCACAAGAAACGATTCTCGTATCGCTTACATAAAAAAGTATACTTTTGAGAATCCATTTTGAGCATCAATTTGGAAGACCCTATTAGAACCCAAATTTTGCACTAAAATCCTAAGGGTTTTTTCTCATTTTAACCTCATATTCTCCATTAGAACTCTAAAATATTTTGTCCATTTTCCTACCTTTGTCATGGAAATTTTGATTTCACCACCTTTCATAAAGTGAAAATTGCCTCCTTAATCATGTTTCCTACGCTAACACCCTTTACCGCTTTACCGTTGCCTTTTGCAAAGTGGCTCATTGTATAGCAGTGATTGTTGGACAACATTCAGGGTAAATGCTACCATTGCACCGCAGGTGGTTGGAACATACACCGTGGTAGTGTGATGGATAGTCAATTAACAGACGAAACAGTTACCGGGCAGTGAGGCGGCTAGCGCGATACCACAGACGGTTGGAATGGAAACTGCAATAGCACGGTAGACACGGAGATAACTATCATGGTGAGCGGAGATGGCAATGAAGGATAACGGTTAGCAGTTAGCGCAGTACCATGGGGAGTAGCCGGATGGACCGTGGTAGAGCGGTAAGGGAAAGGATAGACCGTGATAGTGAACACCACCATACCACAAGTGGTAGAAGGAGAGCCTGCGATATTGCGGTAAACGTAAAGGCATAAAGTGTTAAAATATTAAAAGAGAATAAAGTATAAATTAAAGATAGAGGTGAAAAATATATAAAGGAAATAAAGTGATAAATCAGAGAATATCAAATGGCTGTAATAGAAAATGAAGGGTTGCGACCCTTGAGATATGTATGGTATAAATATTTTAAAAATTGGAGAAGAAGGGGTCAGACTAGAGGGAGTCAGATTTTTCCCGAGAAGGGAATGGAAATGAAAAATAATGTACAGATCTTTCTTGAAACAAAGCAATGGAAACTAATATCTTTAACTAGTGAAAACCTTCTAGTTCATTTGTTGAGATGTTATAATTTGTATTATTTTTGTCTTGGTTCTCTCCAATTCGAAGACTTTTGATCATTTGAGTTAATGTATCAAGCATAAATTTTGATTCATCAAGGTGCATGTTTTCACTTTGTGTGATTTTTATTTGTTGGTGTCTCTAAACATAATTAAAACCCTTCAAGTAAGTCACAGTGTTTGAGAGATTTCTTTTGGATAATTTAAGAAGAACGAGGATAGAAAAACATCCCAACATAGTTTATGCAAGCCATAAATAAATGAAATTATATGCCAATCATAAGTTTTATTTTATAAAGTGCCTAACAACTTGAAATTAAACCAGAGAAGGAAAACACATGTCATTTTCTATTTTTGACTCCGTTGCCCAATAGATAGAAGGCACTGATCTATCATGTCCCAGAGGATAGAATAAATTATAAAAAAATTATTCAAATACCTTTCATTTGTGTAGTAGGAATAGAAGTAGGTGTAGTAATTTTATCTGTTCACTACCCTTTGCCATTGTAGATAGATTGCTCAACCGAGAAACACATTTCAATCTGAATTATTTATTTAGGTACACCCACCTTGCTCTAGCAGAACATAAAGAGTAGAAGGTACAATTGCATTAATTGGCCTTGTACATTGGCCAAAAGTGTTGTAAGAGCTTGGCAAACTCTTCTCGTTAAAACCTACAATTTTGAGTGCCAACAGACCCTCTATCTAATGTCAGTGATGATGTTCTGATATCCCATCCTAAAGACCATAGTCCTCTCCTTAAAGGATATAATGTCAAATTTCTTATGGATCCTAAATCTTCAAAAAAAGTAATCAACATTGGGAAGTGTCTCTCTTCCAAAGAAGCAGATGGACACTCTGATTTCTTGTGTTTAAACCCTAATATCTTTGCTTGGATGTACGAGGATATACCAAGTATCGATGAGTCTATAGTGGTCCATAATATCATCTTGTGTCCCGACACCAAGTCAGTTAAGTAGAAAATTTGGAATATTAATCCTAGGGTAGCTTTAATGGTCAAAACTAAGATATAAAATCTATTGAAAGCATGTTTCATTCGTTCGATTGACTACTCTCCTTGGATTTCGAATATGGTTGTCACTAGCAAGACCGACGGTCGTATTCACATATGCATTGACTTTCGAGACCTTATTAAGGGTTCTCTTAAAGATGATTTTTTGTTACCTAATATAGACATGATTGTGGATTCGTAAGTAGGCCATGCATTGTTATCTTTTATGGATTGCTTCTCGGGTTACAATTAGATGTATTAAATCGGATGATCAGTACAAAATATCCTTCACTACCCCTTTGGGGAATTTCTCCTATGTAGTTGTGCCTTTTGGTTTAAATAATGTAGGAGTAAATTACCAATGGGAAATTAACCTGATATTTATTTATGAGTAACTTGTCAAGATCATGTGAAGAACCTTCATCTTATATTTGAAAGGATTTGACTCTATAGGATGAGACTCAATCCCCCTAAGTGTGTATTCGATGTAGATGCCAGTAAGCTTCTAGGGTTTATAATTTCTCACCATGGAACCAAGGTTGACTCAAATAAAATTGATTATGTCATTAACATGCCTCCACCAAGGAATATTACTTGATTGAAAAGTCTACCAAGGAATATTCAGGTGATTTGTAGATTTATATCTCAATTGGTTTATAGTACCCTTCCTTTCACTCATCTATTGAAAAAGGTTGTTTGCTTAATATGGGATGAAGAGTGTCAAAAATCCTTTGAATTAATCAAATCCTATTTGGCTAATCCTTCCGTATTGATGTCGGCTATGCAAGATAGGCCCTTCTTGCTTTACCTTGCTTCATCACCGTACGCTTTGGTAGCCTTGCTAGCTCACTATGATGACATGGGAAGATAGGGAGTTGTCTACTACATCAATCACATCCTTTTCAAATATCAAACTCATAATTCCTCCATGGAGATGCAATGCTCTCTCTTGTATTGGCTACGCAAAAGTTGAGGTACTACCTTATCCATGCTGAAACGCACACCATAGTAAAAATATATATTTTAAGACACTTGTTCTCTAGCGTTGATCTTGTCACAAAACTAGCAAAGTGGTTTATGTTTCTTTCTAAGTTCGATATAAAATTCGTTCCTCATAAATAACTAAAGGGTCAAGTGGTTTCCGATCAATTAGAAAATGCTCCCTCATCTCACTCCTTCCCTAGGTTGGATTTTATTCCTGATGAAAATATTTTCACAATTAACTATAACCTCGAATGGAAATTGTACTTCGATGGATCAAAGTGTCAAGCTAGTTCCAGAGAAGGTGTGGTCTTGATATCCCCCAAAGGAAAACTGGTCCCTCTATCCTTTTGATTATATTTTCCTTGTACCAATAATATAGTTGAGTATGAAGCTCTTATTATTGTCTTATGTGTCACGATTGCACTTAAAAGTAAACATCTTCGTATACTAAGTGATTATGAGCTTGTTGTCAATCTGATTACGAGAACTTATCAAGCTAAACAGAGTAGGTTGTCTCAATACCAAGTCTTCGCTCAATCATTTTTCCTCCTTCGCAATAGATAGTGTCCCTAGGAGAGAAAATAGACATGTTAATGCTATGGCAAGCACTACTTCCTTGGTACCTTCAAAAGAGGATACAAAAGAATACCACTTTGTAATTCAGGTTGTACGAACCCCGATAGTTTCCAATCAACCCAAACCTGAGTCTCTAGTATGTTTTCCTATAGATACAGGAGAATGGTTCAATAGTATCTAAAATTACTTAAAGATTGGAAAATTTCTCGATGATGCGACAAAAAATGATCACACTCATATACAAAATATTTCAATATGTTATGCCATTCTATTTGATGAACTTCATCGAAAGCCCTTTAATGGCTTTCTTCTCAAGTGTCTCACTATAGCGGAAATACCCCTTGCCCTTAAGGAAGCCCATTCGGGCTCCAGGGGTAGAAATTTTGGTGGTAAGTCCCTTGCGAGAAGACTAATACACATGAGGTACTATTGGAAAAATTGGGAGCAAGATTCCTTTCATTTTGTTGGAAAGTTCCTTCAATGTCAATAACACAACCATCTTATTCAAGCTCCTGCTCAGGAGTTACACAATCAAACCTCTCCTTGGCCCTTTGTGAAATGGGGGTTGGATATCATTGGTAAAATATCACCTCCTTCTTCCAAGGGACATACCTTTATTATCACCGCTATAGATAATTTCACAAAATGGGTCAAAGTTATTCCACTTCGATCCACGAATGCTGAAACTATATGTAGTTTCCTCATGAACAATATTATTTCTCATTTTGTACTACCTTCTACATTTTTTTCTGATAATGGTACGCCATTCAAAAACAAGGAAGTGAAGAATTTCTTGGAGAAATTTCAAATTCAACATAGGTTTTCTACATGCAGTATTATCTATAATCCAATGGTGAAGCAAAAGAATCTAACAAAACTCGTTCTTCATAAAATAGTTAATAAGCACAATTAGGATTGGCATGTTCAATTAACATATGCTTTGTGGGCCTATCACATGAGTTTTTTTATGACAAGGGGAAAAATGCCCTATAGCCTCATGTACAGTGTCGAAGCTATCATACCTTTAGAGTTGAAAATTCCATCCTTGCAGGTTTCCCTTAGAGGGTTAATTAATAATGAAACCTATCGAGTCAATCGATTGCATCAATTGGAGATGCTTGAAAAGCACCATTTATAGGCCCTCAATCATCTTAAAGCTTATCAACATTCATTATCAAGAAAATATAATCAGAGTGTGCTTCCTAGAACCTTTAAGCTAGGAGACCTGGTTCTCTATGAGAACCAACAAAATGTAAATGTGCCACCTAATCAAAAAGGGAAATTTAGTCCTAAATTTTTAGGCCCTTACATTGTGATTTATGTGTATGGTTTGGGAGCCTATGGGTTATCATCTATGGATGGAATTGCCTTTAAAGGAACCTATTAATATGATGCATCTTCATCGATACTATATAGGAGAGAATTTGCACCCCTAATGCGATTTCCCCTTTTACCCCTCTCCACTTTCAAAAACAAAACTAGGAGGCTTAATTCCACATAAGCTCACTTCTCTTCACCCACTTGGCACCTATTTTGAGTGTCGATGGAGGCATTTCTATCGGCGATGCCTACACAGTGCACAGACATTCATGTGATGCACAGACATCCCTAGCAGATATTTGTGGCTGCAGTCTGCAACAACATTATAGTTCTTATTGGAAGTCATATTGTAATGCCTCCCTTTGGTTGGTTGACCCAAATATGGTAATTTCTTTATTTCCCTTCTTGATATTATTCATTCCTTCATCCATTTTCAAGGATCTTGACCATTCATTCACTCATTCACAAGATCTTACCATTCACTCCAAGCATTGCAACAACATTTTGCACTCCATAGTAACAACCTCTTCACTCCACCACTTCAATAGAGAAAGCGTAGGACAAATCCATTGCAGTAGAGGCTTGAGTTCCTCTCATTTCTCTCCCCTACTAGCCTTGAGTGCTTTGGGTGGAGGTGGTAAGCTCCTCACTCATCTCCTCTATTACTTGGTTGAGTTAGCACTTTACTATTTTGTAGTGTTTTCTTGTATTCCTTTTTTTATTACATCATTTCTATATCGTTGCAAACTTGGTTGTCTATGGAGGTGGAAACACCTAAATGGAAGTCTGACTAAGGTAGACCCCTAAACAACCCCCCAACATTTTCCCTCTTTTTTTTATGTAGGTGGAGATATCTTGGAGTGAGCTAGCAAAAAAGCTATTGTGCGAGATCATCTTTGTCACCCTTGCAGTAATATACTTGCTCCATCACATTCACGATTATGTTTCGTATTTCATAGTGTTATTTTAAACCTTTAGAAACTCTTAACTAGGCTAATAGTTCATTTTTGAGAGGTACAACCTTATCTCCCTTGTTTTCTAACCATATGAATGCCAATGCACCTAACAGACACCAGTGCATTGCGCTATCATCCTAGAACTATGCTTTTGTCCTCTAATAGAGAGCTATCTGAGACACAGAGTTGACCAAAAAAATTTACTCATCTAGTCTCCTATCGAATCTCATGTTTGTAGAGTGGTCAAGGGAATTCATAGTCCTCATCATTCTCATCCCACCTATCCTATCATTCCATTTAACTGAGGTAGGTTATGGAAGCCATACTGATCCTAATCTTTCATGATTTGGGGCCTTGCAGTGGTTGGTACCCCTCTCTTACATTTTTGATGAACCTAATGTGAACCATTTTGGTTCCATTTTTCAATATTGAAAGTATGTTTCCACATACCCTAGGAGCATTGTAGGTGTGAGTTATGCGATACTTTCACCTTGCAACCCAACTTGCGACCCCTAGAAGGCGTAGTTAGAAGATCCTAAGAGTGTTGCATAATGAAACCTTGATTGGGTCACTGCCTTATCTCGTAACCTCTAGGAGAATCTATAGAAGTAATGTTTAGTGTGTGTAATGTCCTCTTTCTTAAATCAGCCTATTCCCTTTGCGTAGTCTGTGAGTAGTGGTACTATTATAACCTTCACTTTATAGGACCTTTCGTTGGGCTTTAATAGTGAACCGTCTCCTCTTTACATTCCTACAAGGATAAATGGGAATATTGTAGTAGGTGTCCTTGTTGATCCAAAATCTTAGGTGAATATCATAACTAAGGAGATCATGTTAATCAACTTCCTACATAAGAATGGATATGATGTACCTAAAAGTACCATCCGCACACACGATGGACTTTTCATACCTCCTATTGGGAGTGTTAGTGTAATTAAATGTTTTGTACCTTATCCTAGGTCATAATTATAGCTTAGTTAAGTTTACTTAGGGACAACATAGGAGGTTTTTGTAGATTTTCCACCTTTAGTGGACTTATCATCTTATTACTTTATCACCTCCACCTTTCGTGGACATATCATGTGATTACCTTTCCACCTTTTGTGGGTGGTGCACTATTTGTGGTGTTTATCACATTATCACTTTCCCACTTTAGGTGGAGTGATAGCTTTTCATTGTTGTCTCATGTCATAAGATTATGAAACTTGTCATAATCTTGTTATAATCTTATGCCCTCCTATGTAATCACCTTGGCTATATAACCAATGGGTCTCTCATTGTAAATAAAATAATTCATATCACCACTATCATATTGACATTGAATACAATTTATTTTTGTCACAATATTTTCTCTCTTCTTTTTGCTTTCCATTTGGTCCATAGATCGTGGTATCCATAGCCAATTCTTACATGGTATCAAAGAATGTTTGATTCTAACAAGGAGTATTATCCTATCAGTCCTCATTGGACCTAAATGTATGAATCTTAAGTTTGACATCATCCCAGGGTATGAACTCTTCAAAGTGAAGCTAGAAATCCCTTGGCTAGTAGCAATGAATGTAGTTACCTTGATTGTGCACAAGTGTTTGAAATTCATTCATGGGGGTTTGGTACATGTTCATGACACCAGATATAGACCATCGCATGCGCATGACAGCTATACCTTATATTAATTTTGGCCTGAACCTATTGGTCCTCTCTCACCCAAGAAGGATCTCATGTATTGCACATATCAAAATTACAAGAAAGAATGTTCTAGGTTGAAAGTGAGATACCCTCCTTCATCTTATGTTCTTTCGCATAGAGCTTTCCTGAAAGCTGATAGTGATGTTTCCAAGGCACATAGAAGAGATGAGGAGTCTTGAGATCCTCCTTCTTCCTCTTCCGATTTTCAACTCGACACTTCTTCTCACTTTGTTGTGGTACCATCTACTTTTGTCTCACATCTGTGAGAGAATCCCATGGTGCCTGCTTGGCAAAAGGCTAAGTGTCCTATGTTTGAGCTCCCTATCTTACCCATGGAGCCTAGGCACATTTGGTATGGTAGAAAAAAATCCCCCCAAGGAGATTCTTCTATGTCCTAGCCTCCGTGGCCTCCTACTATGTCTTCTCCTAAAGCAGTGAATGAAAAAGGGCCTGCTACTAAGGTGTTGGAGTCAATTCCCCCTGCCATTTTTGAACCTATTCCTCCTACTCCCATCCAAGAGTCTATCCCTCTACTGGAAATAGTTGTGGAGGACACTCCCATTGCTGAGTAAGAACCCTCTATTCTATCACAACCTTTGGCTTCTAGTTCAAAGAGTCATAGAAATTTCCTTGCGCACGAGTGCAAGCATCGAAGAATGGATTGTCTAGGTAAGAAAGAAGAAGATACAACCGCTCCTATATCAGGACCTCTTCCCATGTCCTCCTTTGTCTTATGTTCTATGTCTATCTGAACCAACTCTATATCACTTTTGGCTTCCACTACGAGCACACATGTACCTAGTAAGGTGTAGGTGTTGATCGCTCTTTCATGGATCCACCTTTACTAACATATTTTCCGGATGTCTCAACTTTCTTGAAGCCCATGGACATGACTAACACTTCGGTTGTATCTGTTGTAGTTCTTTCTTCCTCTCCCTCTACCATTGTTTCTTCGCCAGTGGGGAGTTTGCATCCTTCGATGATGAAAAAGGTAGAAAGTGGTCCCTCCAGCAAGGGAGGATGTAAGAGGAGTCCACCTTCTCTAAAAGGTAGTGCCACACTACTTTTTTTTTGTCTTAGTAACAAAACTAGTTCCAACCTCTCCCGAGTTTGTCACCACTCTTGAATCTCTTAGTGATCCTAGCAATAACCCTCGAGATCAAAGTAAAACATGGAACTTCCGTTAAGTGCATGTTTAACTCAGTGAATGAATTTTTGACCTTGTTAGTGATCTTCACTAATTCATTGACCTTGGACCCACAAGAGTTGAGTGACAAAGACCTCACAGGTCCTTTTTCCTTAGCCCTTGTTGTGGGATGGTCAAAAGCTTCTCCCCTTAACATTACACAATTTTAGGATCATCATCCTTCCTCCTATGATGATCTAGAGTGGGAAGTTGATGACCTCTTGGTTGACCACTATTAGGGGGAGACCCCTTCTTAATCTATAGATTATATGTGTGTGTTGCAATGTGCTTCCCCATGATCTTGTTATGTTTTCTTGGATGACCCTTTTCACCCCTATTGGTACTTGGATATAGGAATGACGTTTATATTGTAAACCTTCTTCTATTTTTTTATCATCATTCTTCCATGCTTTTGATTGACTTTCGGAAAATTGGGGATGATGCAAAGCATTGGGACCATTTAGGCTTCTTTCCATGTTGACCCATTTTTTTTCTTTTACTTCATATTTTGTTCATTCTTCCTGGTTTCGCTGGGGATTGATGATCTTTTTCCCTTGTGCCGCAATTACCTACTATTCATAAATAAAGGAAGATCTAACCCCATGAAGCCAGATCCCCCTGTGCCCTTTGTTCATGTTCTCTTTCATTTTACTTTATCTTTCTCAATTATTTGCTTGAGTAGTCCCTTTTATGTGTGACAACGCCACTTCTACCTTACACAAGCTTTATAAAATGCATTCGTTACCCACAAATATTTTCTCAAAGACCTTGCACACACTTCCTTGCTAGAATTGCATTCTAGACTTGAAACCCTAATGAAACATGTTTCCTTCATCATGGGTTCGTAAAGAAAGGACTTGGAAACCTTCCTCTAAAGTAGGAACACCTTTGGTCCTCCCCTTGCATGGGGTCATATCCTTCCTTTCAAATTCCTTGATGAAGTGAACATCTTTCAAAAGGATTCCTTGATGACAAATCGATTCGAGAAAGAAGGCATTAGATTTTGAACAACACGTCCCTTGAGTGGACCCTTTCTTTTCGCACTGGGTTCCTAAAGGACCCCTTGGAAAAACATTTACATCTTGGCATCTAGTTTAGGGGCAGCCTCACTAGACTAGTTTAACATCTAGGCATCTAGCTCGGGGGTAGCCCGACTAGACCTGTTGCTTATCTTTGCATCTAGCCCGAGGGAAGCCCAACTAGACCTACTTTAGATCCTTACATCTAGCTTGCGGGAAACCTGACTAGACTTTACCTTTCAAACAATGCATCCCTTGAGTGGACCCCTCTTCCTTTTGAAGGGTTCTCAAGGGACCCCTTTGAAATTCCTCCAACTTGGCAATGATCTGAATGACTATCTATTCACTAGCTTGTGCAACCATTACCTGATGTTTTCTATCTATAGGTATACATGTTGACATTCCTGACTTTGTGAATCCCCCTTTGCTCAGTCTCCCTCATGTTAGAGTTCTTGGGGGATACCTTTCCTTGTAGGTCTATAGGTCTATAAGGCACTTTCCTTAGTTTCCTTCATGTGAGAGTTCTTGAAGAATACTACCCTTGTAGGTTTGTGGGCTTGTTAGGCACTTTCATTCTTCAACTTTATAGTTCTCCAAAGCTATGTAGTCCTTTGCTTGTCCTGCACTTTTAGGTTTTCCAAACCATGCTTTTCTTCCTCGACAATTTAGGTATACTTTTCTAACCCTACTAATTCTTTGATCTACTTTACCGAAGCACTCATCAGTATTTGTGCTCGCTAAAGTGGAAGAAAAATTTATAGGAGCAAATTTTAACCCCTAATGAAATTTCCCCTTTTACTCCTCTCCACTTTAGAAAACCAAACTCAGAGGCTTAATTCCACATAAGCCTACTTCTCTTCACCCACTTGGCATCTATTTTGATTGTCGGTAGAGGTTTTTCTATTGGGTATTCTGAGGCGACGTCTAGACATCCTCGAGGAAAACTTACGTCCCTAGAAAATTCCTATGTCTAGAGTCTGGAAAGTAATTATAGTTCCTATTGGAAGTATTATTGTAACACATCCCTTCAACTAGCTGACCTGAATATTGTCATTTCTTCATATCCCTTCTTGATATTCTTCATTCCTTCATTCATTTTCAAGGTTCTTGACCATTCATTCATTCATAAGCTCTTAGCATTCACTCCAAGCATTGCAACAAAAATTTTCACTCCATAACATAAATCTCTTCACTTGATCACTTCGATAGAGCAAGCGTAGGACAAATCCATTGTATTAGAGGCTTGAGTTCCTCTCATTTCTCTCCCTCACTATCCTTGAGTACTTTGAGTGGAGGTGGTAAGCTCCTCACTCATCTTCTCTATTACTTGGTTGAGCTAGCACATTACTGTTTTGTAGTGTTTTGTTGAATTTTCTTGTATTCCTTTCTTTATCGCATCATTTCCATACCGTTGCAAGCTTTGTTTTTCATGGAGGTGGAAACACCAAAATGGGGGTCTGATTGAGGCGGACCCCTAAACAACCCCCCAACATTTTCCCTCTTTTATGTGTGTAGGTGGAGATATCTTGGAGCAAGCTAGTGAAAAAACTATTGTGTGAGATCATATTCATCACCCTCCCGGTAATATACTTACTCCATCACATTCACCGTTATTTTTTCATATTTCATAGTGTTATTCTACACCTTTATAAACTCTTAATTAGGCTGATAGTTCATTTTTGAGAGTTTCAAACTTTTCTCCTTGGTTTTTTGACCATACAGACACCAATGCACTTGAGAGATGCTAGCACATTGCGCTGTTGTCCTAGAACTATGCTTCTATCCTCTGACAGAGGGCTATCTAAGACATAGAGTTGACCCTAAAAACTGACTCACCTAGTCTCCTATCGACTCTTGGGTTTGTAGATTGGTCGATGGACTTCAGAGTCCTCATCATTCTCATCCCGGCTATCTTAACATTCCCTTTAACTAAGGTAAGTTAGGGAAGACAGACTGATCTCAGCCTTTCATGACCTAAGGCCTTGTAGTGGTTGGTCCCCCTCTCTTACAGATACATTGCATGCTTTAATGTGTCACATGTGTGGTGTTCTCCCTAAGGAGAAGTAGTACTATATATGTTGACATTATTCATTCACATGTTATGAAAAAAAAATGTTTATAACATGACCATGTGCGTGTGGGTGTGATAGAACATATAAAAATGTTTGACTATGCTATATATCCATGCATCACATTACATATTTCAAGGCAATTAGATCATAATTGTATTTGATTAACATAAAATCAAGTGTGTTTATTAAATCGTGATTAGCATCTAATGTAAGCATACATCCATAGCATGAACATACATGAAAGTAAAAACATACACATAAGAAAAGCCATAATACTGAAAGAAATATATATATATATATATATATATATATATATATATATATATATATATATCCATATATGAATAAAATTTCATATACATGTATTGGACCACTACTATTAAAAATGATGAGTGGCTACTAAATATATGTCTATACATAAAGATCTACAAGTATGTATATATATATATATATTTTTAGCTACAAAAATTATATACAAAATGAGGAGCCCCTATCACTGTGGTGTATGGCTCCCTGAACCCTCTGGTTCTAGTGGCTGATTTGATACTCTCGAGAGAGGTTGTATGGTGGTCATCAAGTAGGATCAATGTGAGAATGATATAGATATGGTGACCTACATCCCTCTGATATCCACCTATAGTGAGAAAATGTCCATATATTCCTGAATCAATTCCTACTACAGTTTTTGAACATCCATCAATATCACAGCTATTGGCTACCCATCGAGGTCATCAATGCAGCTCTAAAGGGAGTCACACAACTAATTGGCGTCCTTATCCCTCATCATGACCGCATGTCACTTGGTGAGCACCGTCCGTAACTCACCCGATAGTTGTTCACGTTGTCCCCAAAGAGTCATCAGCTATGCAGACAATTGTATGATCTCTACACCCTGGTCCTTGTAGGTGGTCCTCAAGTGTGCTACTGGCTCAAAAGTGGGGGCATGTCTCCTTGATGATACCAATTGGTAGGCCTTGAGAACCATCCCCTAGATTGACACATCAGCAGTGACCTCTAATATGCATTTATCTATCAGCCCAGCCCATCCCTGTGCATCCTCTATAAACACAGAGAAAGAAACATAAATCAATATCACATGGTGTATGTACATATATCATAAACAAAAAAATTAAAAGTATGGAAGTATAAACAAAGAACTATGTATACCTAGATCCCCTGGCTGCCGTGTGGGATCAAGTTGAGGGTTGGCATTGGGACCTATGTCATCGACATTGGTGGCCAACCCCGATGACACAAAGGCCATGGCTATTGGAACAATGGGAGCTAGTGGTGCTGATGATATGGGGGTGGCTGTGAGAGAATCTGATTTCTTCCACCACCTTAGTCTCGTGAGTGTCGCCTCCTCCTCCTCTGCACCAACCTACTGGCGCCCTCTTCACCTATCCTACAGAGGATGGTGAGGCAAATCCTCCTATGGACCAAGGTCCTCTCTTGGGGCACCCTCCCCAAACATTGGGGATAAATGATGCCTCTCCCACCACCACAAAAAATATACAACTACTCCAATGTTATCTATTGCCACTACAGCCAAAAAATTATGGTAAGGTTCATCATCATCATAAGGAACAATATCTTTAATGGTGGGGCAAGGGTGATCCCCTACCCTTGTTGCACTCTAATGGGCCCTAGTGTAGGTGGGCACATCTGGTGGAATATTCTGGGGATGGCCATGCTATCACATTACCCCATTCCAATAATAGGGTACTATAATAAAATCATGGTGACCTATCAAAAATAGTGTCACTATAGGTTCCTTAAATCCCTGTCATCGTCCACCCACCGAAAACATTGGTAGGGTCTCCATCGAACCTCATCTATGGAAATAATGTCAAACTGTAGCTACCAAAACTATAAATCATGAAATCTCCACTGGAATTTTATGTTGTACCAATGGGCCATAGGAATATGATATTGGGGAAAACCGACTAGCCGGGTACATATGATGTGAGTGAAAGCCCACACCTACAAAAGTGTGCATTTTATGAGACTATGGTACTCATAATGTATGTATCACCCTAAATCTTGGTAGAGGTGCGCTAACATGTTGCACCCCCAAGAAAAATAGTACGATGTTCAATCATCTCTCTAATAGTATGGACGAGGCCCCTGTGAAGGTGTGAGCCTTACCCGTCTATGGTGATCCTAAAAGAAACAATAACCACCATAACTTGGCATAGCAATGTCGTCGTGCTCCTCGCCTGGTCATACCAGTGCATGCATATGTGACTAGTGTCGTCACCGCCATCTATCCTCTTTGAGCAATAGAGGGTGCCCTCACTCCACTCTCATGTCAATCGGGTATTGTATAGGGCCACCTGCCATCCATGGATGGGTAGTCTAAGGATTCGATACTCGAGTGAGATGGTCATCTCCTTGCAAGGAAATTGGAAACATAACATTATGGTGTCCCATCACTCCATCAGAGCTATGAGCATCCTCTCATGGTTCCTATGCTCATGGAAAATTCGGTATGCTCACCCTCCTAGATGCTCCCAGATCTCTGGGTACTCCTCTAAAAAGTAGAAAAAAATCTAAGTCACGACATCCTTCTATCATAAAAAATGGGAAAATTATTTAGAGACACATGCGCACTACGCAGATGTCTACACGACGTGTATTCATCCTCGAACTTCCATGGCCACTTGAGCATTCTAGTGCATCCTCAAGATGATAGTGTGGAATCTAGACCTCAACGTAGACCCGAGATGACAGTGCACATTCTAGATGCGCGCACAAAAATGAGACACTTGTGCACCTCATCGATTGAAAACATGCAAAAGAATGAACTAAATTACACAATAAATGAGGTTTAGAGGCCTACTTGGTCCACCTCATGACCCTCAGTGATTTCCTCGTGCAACTACTCCAATATCAGCACCTCATACTCCCTCCTTCTTGGCATTTTGCTAACTTTTATCTCAAAAAGTCAACAATTTTCTCGTAGTGAATAGTGACAATGACCCTTCTAGGGGCCCACATAGGTATATAGGCTCCTCGAGCCCCATTTTGACTAACATTTGTGGCTCCTTGGTTTCTCCTGATTTTACCCCACCATGCTAGGGTAAAACTCAAGAGGGGTCATATAGTCACCTCTTGGTTATATTTTTCCTCTAAATCATCAACATTTTTCTTGACCATTCTTCTCTTAGTAGAAGCTTCTTTCAATTTTTCAAAGCTAACCGAAAATTTTAAGTTTTGCAGGTGATAGTTTTGAACAATATTTCACGACCATTTTATCATTTTTTGTTGACCTTGGATGTTGGGTGTATGTACTAAATTTTAGATCTGATCAGCATAGTCAACAGGTCTTATAAA
The DNA here is from genome assembly GCA_007115665.2 of Sequoiadendron giganteum. Classification (NCBI taxonomy): domain Eukaryota; kingdom Viridiplantae; phylum Streptophyta; class Pinopsida; order Cupressales; family Cupressaceae; genus Sequoiadendron; species Sequoiadendron giganteum. The sequence goes on along the minus strand of CM021103.1, from coordinate 130,760,689 downwards.
TCTGGCATCTAGCAACATTTGTAACTTAGCTTTTACCAATAGAGAAACATGTGGGTGCATTTTTCTCAACTTTTTCTTAACAAGTTTTGTCCCTGGGGGAAAAGACAAGTGGTGCATCACCAAATTTGGATCAAGTACCATCATTTCTACATAAGACCACATGATTTTGACTTGTCTTTCGTTATAAAACTGTATATTCTCTATTCTCTCTTCAAGTGTTAATGATTATGCTAGATGAATTATCCTTGGTTTGTCTTTTGTGCCTAGATTTGTTGGTACTGTCTTTTCCATGAGCATAGATGATTTTTCATGATATATTGTGAAGGGAAATGTGTTAATCCTTCCATCCTTAGGTACCTCAACAACAATTTTTTCACCCCTGGATACGTACTTTATTTTTACTTTTTTCGGGTCTAATAGCACCACAAAGCGGTTTTCACTAGAAGACCTATTTATATTTTCAATAATTTTGTGACTGAAAGGCTTGGAACCCTCCCCAAAGTAAGCCACATTGTTGAGTTCTATGGTGAAACTTTCTTTATGATCCTCAAAAGGTATATCTTCTTGTGCTCCTATAAATTTTATGATTGCCTCATCTTTTTGAAAAATGTCCAATTGCAACAGTCCCTTCTAGTCCAAATAAATGAGTTTAGGGTGAAGTAGGGGTAAAGGGTCATGATCTAAGTCAATATTTGGAATTGATTCAAGGGTATAAATGTTATGATCAGTTTTAGGGGTAGGGATGCTATCATAGTCATAAATGTCAATGACTTCATCGATGGAAATTTCCTCACTTTTTTGTGTAACATTAGAGGACTCTATTTCCTTACTTGAATTACACGTGGTACTCAAGGTCTTATCTTTCTATGCATCATATCCTAAACCAAGAGCTTTTTGCATACAAGTAGGTTGTATTGGTTCCAAGATACCCTATTTTTGTAAGCGGAGAGGAATTTTACCATCATATCCCATTTTTTCATAAGATCAAATCCTTTGTCATACTTTTCCATGGTTGTCTTTGTCTCTAGTTTTTCATTTTGTTATTTTTTTACCTTCTCATCTTTGTATAGCCATTTTAGGAGATCAATTTCTTTTGTTTCATTATAAAGGGCTCCCCATTTTTTGAGATTGGTTCATTTACAAAGCACTGTAGTATCTTCATCTAATGTGGTCTTAGTCATGTGTGGTTTTCCATAGGTATGAGGAGATAAAGGAAACTTTCCAATGGAAAGAGCACGATTCAAGGTATATTTTCCTACTCCTTATTTTATTTGTATTTTGATCTCATCTTCATTGGATTTTGAGGTGGACACTTTTAAGGATTTAGGATCAACATATGCTTGATAATGAAATTCCTCACGATTACTTGGGATTGTGATTTCAATTTTAGGACTTTGATTTTGACAATACATGAAAGGGTTAGGATCCCCTTGTATTGTGATCTCAACACCATTGTGTGGGAATTTGATGCACTAATTATATGTAGAGGTTACTTCTTGTATTTCATGAATCCAAGGTCTTCCAAGGAGGATTTTATAGGTCAGGGGAAGATCAAGGACTTTTCCAATCATATCCTTTACCACAGGGCCAACTCTGATTGGTAGAGTAATTGATCCTTTGATTCTTTCATCATTGTTTGTTTTGGGATGTTTAGATTCACTAGATCTAGGTTGGTCATTCATCGTGAGAAATGATATGTCAAAATCCGGAGGCATTTTGATTCCTTCATTAGCAAGGGCCTTGAAGTATTGTTGTTGGTTACATTTGACTACCTCTGTAAGTAGTTTAGTGAATTTATGATCCTTAAACGCTTCTTCTATATCAAATTTATTTATTTCTTCGTTATCCATTTTATTTTTTTCACTAGTTGCAAAACTAACGTGATCTTCCCCATAAAATTATTTTCCCCAAGGGTTCCCTTCCCTTGAAACAATTTTACTCTTTCTCTAGGGGTCATAAGTGATTTTTTATGATCTTCAATCTAGGATTGGATAATGTATGAGACCTAATACTAGGATGCAATGAAAAAGGATATGATTCTAAGATGAGATATGATATGAAAAGATAAGAATGAAAGAGCTGAAAGGAAACTCTAGGTATGAAGTTGGTTATGATGTAAAGTCTTTACTTGTGCTATGATGTATAGACACAAGGACCAATAATCAAGAGAGGATATGTTGGAGATGATGAGCTCCAAAATTATTGCCCCAATCAAGGCTAATGGTATGTTCCCTAAGTCAAGGATGATGGACCTTAAGTGATGTGGATGATAAATAGCCAATGGGTGGATTTTGAGACCTAGGAAGAGTAGCCTAAGTGCAAGCTAAAGGTTTGTTTGAGAAATAATGGATATGCAAGGGTGGAGGATATGTAATAAAAAATTAGAATGTAAGGATTGAAAGATCAAAACTAAAGGATGATGACTCCAAGAGACTTTAAGTGATAGGTTCCTTTTTGAAGATTTTGTTGTTTATCATTTTGGGGTTTTGCAAGGTTGAGATGTTGCAAGTTACTAGATGTGATATTTTTTTGAGGTTTACAAGATGTGATTTTTTTCAGTTTTTTCTTGTGAAAAATTTGGATTTCAAGATTAAAACAATCATGCACCATCCTAAATTTGGAAAGGACAATACTCATTCAGTTCCCACTTGGATTTCTCCATCCATGCTTATTTTTAGTGGATGACTTAGAAGCTTGGCCACACTAGCTCCCCCAAAATGACACTCACTTCTTGGGTCAACCAAGCTTCGAGTTATCATGAATCTCCCATGACGAAATCTTCATCTCTACTAAGAACCACAAGTATGTGGGACGGCTTCAAAGGTCTAACCTCTTGTGCTAGAAAATAGAAGGATTTGGGCTACTAAAATAAGAGGTGTCTATTAAGGGAGTCCATGAACAGATAGCCCATTTGTAATAGCTTGAGAACTGGGAGGACCACTCCCACTCTCATCACCAACAAGTCTCAGTAGACTGAGGGTCTTGCGGCTAGGCTTCAAAAAACACTAGCCACTACTTGGGGTACAAATTTCATTCTCCCCCCTTTGATATAGCCCACCAGAAAATGTGCTCAAATTCAAACCCTAAGGTGATGAAATCCCTAGGGAAGCCTCCTAAAAAAAGGAGACAAATGTGTATTTCTCATCACCTAGGATCACACAAATGCGCAAGGGGAGAGTATACGTGCACACTAGCTCGGGTAACACAAAATGTGCAAGCACACCAAACACGACAAAAAGGATTCCTTTTATGCACCAAATGAGATATTTTCTAAGATATGCAGACAATCAATTTCAAAATCAAGTCTTCAACAAACACCCTACATCAAAATATCATTAGTAATTCCATGCCTCCTTTATTTGACAAGTGTATGTTTTGATTTCAAGGCTCTATCAAATGAACCTGCAAGAAAATAAACTAAATTAGCCCCGAAATGAAACTAGAACATAAAAGACATAAATCTGAAAATTAATAAAAATTAATCAAAGTCTAAATTAAATCTGAAAAAATCAAATCTAAATTAAAGAGCTAACTATAAGCTAAATTGAAATTTAGATCTAAAAATCTAAATCTAAATTAAGGTTAAAATCTGATTTAAATCTAGATTAAAGTTAATTTAAATTTAATTAAAACCTAAATTTAAAGTTAAATCTAAATTAAATCCAATTAAAATCTATTTTAAATCTAATTTTCATCTAAGTTAATTCTAATTTAAATATAAATTAAATAATTTAAATTAAAACTAAAATCAAAATTAAAACTAAAAAAACTAAAACTAAAACTAGACTTAAAAAAAAACTAAACTAAAACTAAAAAAATCCAAAGTTAAAATTTGAACTAGATCAAACTGAACCAAAATTAATTAAAATTTACATTTACTCTAATCCAAAGTTAGAAAAAAAATAAAAATTAGAAGGGTGGCATCATAGTAAAGCCCTGATTGTTGCAGGTTGCATTGCAACTGTAGGATGTGCTCGTAAAGAAATGTGTGATTGTAGAGTATATTTCAAAATAGCATGATTGCAGGATGATTTGGTTGCAAGTTACATTCAAGATGTTGTGATTGTAGTCAAAATGGAATACATGATTGTAGGAATGCTCAAAACAAGGATTGCATGATATGAATTGCTTCCTCACAGATTATTACTATTGTGCTCTCAACTCTAGACGTTAATGGCCATTATCAATCTATTGCGCATTCTAAAGCCAGAAAATGAGAATCAAATATGATCAAGACTTTACCATTCGATACCCACCATCTTATCTACCATGAAAAATGAAATTGCTAACAACATTAAGGATACTCAGTTAGACTGTCATGCATCAAATTAGTTTCTTCATCTTGTGATAATGAGAGTTTGTGCGATGTTTCTTAGATATGCGCTTCAGAAAGAGTAAATAAAAATTAGTTGAAGAGACTTTTTAACCTGCATGATATTCAATATGGAGGATTGTTGCATCCTAGGAATGAGTTAAAGAAAAGGTGATGGTTAAGAGTACAAGGAGGTAGTAGATAAAGGTGGAGACAAATTGAGAGCATCTGGGCCTTATTTCAAAAGTTGTTCACAATGAGGCTATGTTCCATTATGATGAAAATCTCAAGTGATGGGTTGAAAGAGGAGCAATTCTTAGGAGGACAATAGTTCCTAGGGAGATAGCATGCAAGAAAATTGCAAGAATATCATTCATACATCAAGGATTAAATGAAGATATACAATAAGAACAATCAATAAGCCTTAAGACATCCACTTCATCTGTCTTTCATTTTTTGTCCCTGCTCATTGCATGTCTATAAAATTGAGATGGAGCCTTGCATGTCGACCTTTGAGAAGATTCAAATACAAAAATTGATCAAATTAATAATCGACTCTAAACCATATATCATGCAAATTTTGATTATGCCCAAACTCTAACTACAAATTCCTATCATTCGAATTTTTTGCCATAATTTTTTTATGAAAAATGATTTCCCAAATAAATTCAGAAATAAAATCTTGTAACGCTTTTGCAAAATTAAAACCTGGTAATAAAGGAATCTACAGAAAGAAATTATAAATGAACATAGATTAATGCTTTTTCTTTTGTCGATAGTGATTTTTGTTTGCAAAAATAAATGCATCAAGAATAGATAAATTCACATTAGGTTCACCATTTTGTACATACTGAAATATTAAAAGCCAAATTGATTCCTCAAATAAAAATTATAGCATGCCATCAATGGAGTCTTTCTTGATTAAAACATATGCAAAAAAAAACTAAAGCAAATCCCTTCAACATAAATTAAACTCCATCGATATCCTTTTCCACAATTTCTTGTCTTTGCTCTCAGATTTTTATGAGGAAAAGCACAAGATGCTATGCAGAGTCAGCTATGACAAAAAATGAGATTGTGGTATATCTTGAAAAGTGAGGAGTAAATGGGCATTTATAGATGTCCTCGTGGGAAAGATCTAGATTTCAAGGAGAATATGGGATAAATATACGAGATGGTGAAAATGCAATTTTGAATTGATTAAAATGGATTAAAATGAAAGTAAACATATTTATGGTATAATGTATGTTAAAATCATAGAATAAAGTGCATTTGCGAATTTAAATGATTGATTTGATGAAAATAGATTTAATGATTAATGAATTTATGAATTTAATTTATTTAACAAAATATGTGAATGGATAAAAGTTTGTGTATGAATGTAAATGATATTTTAATGATCAATGCAAATATGTTTAAATGAAATACGCAATTTTTTAATGAATTTATGGAGATATGATTATGCAGTGGATTTAAGTGATTTATGAACATGCAGATGATTAATGAAATGATAAGGATATGTAAATGGATCATCTAAATGAAATGGATAAATGTTTAAATAATTTTATGGACTATATAAATGGATGATGATTAATGTGGATACAAAAGACATTTTTGTGATTAATGCCTAAATCATAAATGATTATGATTAAATTCCTATAAATGCTTATAATATTTGAATGGTTTCATAAATATGGAGATGATGGATAAAAATGATTATGAGGACATTTTTATGTGTCTACATTTTACTTTTTCATTATTATCAACCAAATTGATGTGATTAGAATCGATGAGGTCTTGCACTTGATTTTTAAGATGCATACATATTTTTTTATTGTATCCAAGTGTATGATGATATTGTTGGAAGAATGAAGAAGATCATATCTCTTGTTAAACAGTTTTGTTGTCATTGATGTCACCATGATATATGGGTTGAGGCTGAAAGTCTCAAGGTCACATTTATCTAGTATTCTGAATCGGTAATGTAGGACCAGCCTCTGGTATTTCGTTCTGGAATCCCCTCCGATTAATAACTACTACTTCAGTTTTGAGAAATAGTATGTGACTGAGAAATGCATACATGGACAATAAATTGTGTGTACAATTACTCATGGTTATCACCAGAATCATTTTGTTTCTTCGCAATTTTTCTATTAGGTCTATTGTTGGCCGACCTATCAAATAGGTGAAGATGAGATGGATTGAATTTTGTTTATGTAATCCATTTCAACATGTTGTAGTGCTCCACATGTTTGAAATATTGTTGAGAATATTTGTCAGGCCGACTTGATTGTTATCTTTGGACAAATCAGATATATATATATAAGAGGTTATTGAAGATAAGACCGGGTGGTATGTTGAGAAAATATTAGTAGATATATGTGGAAGAAAAAAGGGTGAAGTGTGATCTATTGGCATGTGAATTTATTGAGCTACAAAGGAACTCAATTTGCACATGAGGTGTACATTCATCAATTCAATTATGGCAATTAGCCATTTTTGTTACCTCATTTTGTAGGTAGTGAGCCTCCCATTTTGGACAATGAGTCCTAGCAGTGAGCCACCCCTCTGTAATATCCTATAACCAGTTATACTATATTGTGAGTTAATCCTCACTGTGGTTATTCCCGCTCTGGGTTTTCCACATAAAAATTCTAGTGTCTCTTTTGTTCTGTGTTTCATGTTTTGTTGATGATTCTACTTATCTTAATTGTCATATTCTTTGGATTGATTGAATGGAATTTGTTCAATAATTGTAATAATATACTAATTTACCCCCCCTCTCAGTATATTGGATTTTAAAAATTCGTATCAAATCTTGGTTCCTTTGGAGAAGTCTAACATCTTGAGGGAGATCTTGAAGATTGAAAAAATGGAGGATAATGCAAAACTCTAAACTACTCTTGATGATCTTAACAAAGCTGAAAATGAGGATAAATATCTGAAAGAGAATCTTGATGAAGCAAATTAATGTGTCTGAAAATTGAAGGAACAATTAAGGAAATTCAAAGAGAGACATAGAGAAGTCAATGATGAATTGAAACAAGCAAATGAAGATATTACCGGACTGAAGTTACAAGTGGAAAAAAGAAGAGAATTGAAGAATGTCTAAATGCAGAAGTAAAGAACAATTCTAATGAATGTTCTAGGCTTGAACAAGAAGTAGTAAATCTAAGAGAAGAACTGGAAAAGGAATATTTTTGTGAGGATAGTTTCAAAACAAGCTCCACCAAGCTTGATGAACTGATTGCAGGACAGAAACCCTCTAAAGACAAAGGAGGATTGGGATTAGAAACAGGTGAAAGCTCTAAAGTATTTGATGATCAAAAGACTCAAGATAAAGGGAAGAAAAAAATAAATCCAAGAAGAAAACTACCTGTCAGACAACCAAACACACAAAGATACCCATCTTTCAATGGCACTTGTTTTTCATGCAACAAGTTTGGGCATAAGGAAACTGAATGTAGAAGTAGGATGAATTAGTTCTTTGGTTCTTTCCTTGGAGAATGTTATGCCTGTAATAGGTTTGGACATAGATCTACTAAATGCAGAACTCGGAAGATGAACTAGTTTAATGGAGGAAAGGATGAATCAATCCTTTTCTAGTTATTGCTACAGATGCAATAAATATGGGCATAAAGTGAATCAGTGCAAAAAAAATTAATGGAAGTCAATCAAATCAAAGCAATGTTGTCTATTAAAATTGCAACAAACAAGGACATATTTCAAAGGTATGAAAAATTAAAAAGGGAAAACAATCTACTCTAGTAAAGAAGAATGAACCTAAAATGAAGGTTGACAAAGAAGAAGTTAAGCATGAAATGAGTAAAATATGGAAAAAGAAAGATGAGTCAGGTAGTACTGATTTGTCTGTACCCTCATTCAGTATAGATGATTCCTCTAGGAACTAGACCTAGCATGGTCTTAGGGGGAGTTTTAGCAAAAAATATTTTAAACCCTTTGATTTTGAGCATGTCAGTCCTTGGCATAGAGAAATTTTGTAAGAAAGAAGTGTGCAAATGTTTTTAAAAAGAAACCAAAAGAAAAAAGGAAACTATGCTTGTTTATGGAGCATATTAGGGTTTTTTAGCACAATTAATGAAATTTGGTAGCTTTTCAAATTTCAAGAGCATTAAATGTGAATTAGGTTATCACATTAATCTATAAAGTGAAATCATCAAGGCATCTTGATCATTCATGCATTCGAAAGACGTGAAGAGAAACTTGGAGTGATTTAGAGCGAATTGAGGTGCGATTGGTGCAAATCCTAGTTTCGGCTATTTATGAAGATAAAGGTATTTTTCGATTTTGTGTTGTTGTGAGATTGTGAAATTTTCTTCTTGAATCCTTTAAAATGCTTGATAAATATAAAATGGCAACTCATGTAGTCATAAATGCAACAGAAAGACCTAGACCCTCCTACGGTAAATATTTGATGAAGGTTTTTGAAGATGACCCTATGGGTGCTTTCTCTTTGATTCCTCATGGTGTCATGTCGACAAAGGATACAAGGATGTACATTAGGGTTAAGAAAAAAAATTAAATCATATAAAATTGATTGATATGTGGATAAATGAACTCACTGGAGATTATTTCTTGGTAAAACCTAAATATTTAAATCTCATGATGAAGAATTTGGACTATTGGAACAACTTTTAAAAAGATTGTTTTATAGTAGACAATCAATATTTGAAACCGGTCCTCAATAGAATGCATGATCGATTCTTATGGACCCATGAGTCACACTTAATAACCAAGGAAGTGATCAAATCCATCACTGGACTCTACAGCACCAGACCAATACCTGTGTTAAAAGCAGTGAAAAATGAAATGGTAACAAATATCACTGGTGCTACCTATGACAAGAGGGATCTTACGAAAAAACCTATCACTAATCTAGCCATGAAGTATGCATCCATAATGATTGGCCACAAAATCTACTTCACCAACAGAGAAAATTCTATGTTTGCTACAACTATTTATATTGGTTATGATATGACTATAAGTGGTGCAAATTATGGTCTATGTGAGTTGCTCCGACAACAATCGTTTGATAATCTAAGGATTTCAAAAGAGAAGAAGTACCCATTTAAGTTTGGTTCTCTAATTGTGTGCCTGTTGTTCTATTTCCTGAAAATGCTTCTGACAAAATTTGGAATAGTGTATTGGAATCCATTTCGATCGGTGGCACATCAGATTTTTATCACATGCATAGTTTGGGTGATGTGTGTTGAAAATTGAGGTGTTTTCTTAGCTTAATACTTTGTAAATCTTTAATATTTCTGATCTAAATATGATTTTCCTTTGTTAAAAATTCTTTGTGGGTGATTATCTGATTAATCCATTTTATTGTTTGTAGAATGTAGACATAAGTTGATAGAAGAAGTAGACATGATATTAGAAAGATTACAAAATCATATAACATGGAGAAATCCCTTTCAAGTAAAAAACTCCACCAAGAATTAATCTATCATTCAATCTTTGAAGTAGATTACAATAGCTCCAATTCTTGCTTGAGAATGCCTCTTTTGCCTTCACCAAAACTTCTTCACAACTTGCAATAAAACTAATAATAAATATTTTCAACACGCTTGAGATAAATAGACTTTAATCAACATTGTAAACTCCAAATAAGTTACAATTACAATGTTCAAGCCCTATCCCAAAAAGGTATGCCTATCTCTTGCAAGTAGAGTTATGCCATGAAGAACAATGTCAAATCCTCTCCTTCATCCATTTGGGCATCCCAAACTGGAGTCATAACTCAAAATTTATTTTTTAAATATCTTCAAGGCTTTATCCTCAAAGCATGCACCCACAAGAGGGCCCACTTGACTAATCCTTCTGAAATATCTCAACATGCAAAGGAGTTAATTCCAAGAAGCCATCTTTGGCACCCAAGGTGGGTCCAAGTTATTTCTTGTTAACTGAAACATTTCTCAATACCATTCATGGAAGAATGGTCATCCCCCATTAACTAAAGGTAGTCCCTATTATCTTTAATGCAACTCAAGTCATTAGCCATGCATTCCAAGTTAACTAAAGTCAACTAGAATTCAACTAAAACTAACTAAAGCTAACTGAACCATAACTGAACTAAACTAAATTAAACTGAATTGAACTAAATTGAACTAAACTAAACTAAACTAAACTGAACTGAACCTCATACACATCAGCCCCTATTTTATAGGACCTCAACATACATAAAACAAAATCCCTTTTTTTGTAGGAACCTAGGATGTATTTTTGAAGTGTACTCAATTCCCCAACTAGTTAATTGAACCAAGGTGGATCCCACCTCCCATGTGTGTGCCCATGTGCTCCTATTTTGTAGGAGATAACTCCAAGGCATACCCACATACTTTTAACATTTAGAATTAATTACAAATGTCAATTAACATGATTATTTCATCAAATATTTTTCTCTTCCTAATCCTAGTGTTGTTGAACACATTCCAAGGACTTAGCAGATACATGAAATAAATAATGTTTAGGATTGCAATTAAATGATATCCTATTCCCAACATTCTCCCACTTGACATTATCATTTCAATTATTTTAAATAAGGAATCAGTATAAATCAAGTACAATACTCAAGGCTAATGACCTTCCTGCACCACGAGAAATTCTCTGCAACATTGATTAAAGTGTCAACTTTCTCAATCAATACCTTTCCCAAGTATCGGTAGTATCCATGAGTACTCACCAAATAATTCATGCCAAATTAAAATCCAACCTGGATAATCATGAAGCTCCAAGCAAATTATTAATACTCAAAACCAAAAAAAACTAAATCCTCTTCAAATTTCATGAAGATAACCATATCCTACCAAATATCCCACTAAACCGTGATATCGAACTAAACATGGCAACAAGATAAACATCTTATAAATGAAGATTATCCATGGTCTTAACATAATAAAATAATCTATTGTTAATGAGACAACTCCCAAAAGGTTAGGTAAAACCATAATCTTTAAAACAGCCCATAAACTATGTCATACCATTTTTCAAAATGAATCCTCCAAAACTAATTATCCATAGCTTAAGATTCATATCTATGAAAGATAAATCATATAAACTCATGCTAAACCATCCTTAAATGAGTTTACATAATCAACCATGAATCAACTCAATCCCATGAGAAATTAAAGCATGAAATATAACACATCTAAAAGATATAATGGGTAAATACCTCTCAAATAAAGAATTGTCAATTGTGTTGAACTCACGTTCAACCAAGGTGTAGGCTTCTCCGTCTTTACTGTTGAAAAAAAAATCTTACAAGTAACCATTACAACATATATTTCTTACCAAAAGAGAACTCAAGCCTCACCTCATTCTCTAAGTATCCATGAGGACCTGTAACCAATCAATCCATGCTAAAATCCACATGCAACACAACACCATCATGAAGTAATCAAGAAAATCATTAATGTACCCAATACAAAGAGAAATACTATGATCAATGTCAAAGCTCCAATCATAAATCAGGAACATAAACATGACATCCATGATATAACCATCTCCAAGGGTATCACATGCATCATAACTTACATAAACATCCTAGTTTCAAGAGAACAAGTACCATGCCAAATTGTAAACACGTATCAAGAGTAAACCATGACATAATAGAAACTACTCTAAACCAAGAAAACATATATCCATATCACCTAATGATAACCTTACCAATTATTCATCCCTGTCACTACCAACAACTCCCACTGAACCATGGTATCGAGTCACACATGGCATCTTGACTACCTTCCATTCCATGAAGATCACTCTGTAATATCAAGAAAATAGTTATCACAAACTATATTAGCTGAAATAACCAATACATCATTAATGTCATCTAAGGATTCCTTTGTAGAAGAATCAAAACTCTTTTTCTTGTTCTTACAATCCTTCTTCACATGTCTCAGTTTCCCATAGTTCCAATACTTTACCTTACTCTTACCAATGGTTTGAGACCATCCTCTAGAGTTTACCTCTCTCTTAGGCCTACTTTTTACAAACAAGGCATCTTGGATTTTTGTTTTAGACTTCCTCCTCATCTCCTCTAACAGGAGAGTAGGAATTATATTGTCCATCTTTGGATCTGCACCACTACCACTGATAGCAACAATTAAATTCTCCCAAGACTCTAGTAAAGAACAAAGTAACAAAATACATTTATCTTCATCTTCTAGCTTTATATCTACAGATGCTAACTGACTCATAATCAAATTAAAATCATTTGAATGATGTGCAAAATAATCACCATCTTTCATCTTTAGACAATACAACTGTCTTTTCAGATACGGTTTATTAGTAAGGCTTTTAGTTTGATAGATATCACCTATCCTCTTCCACAAATCAAATGCAGTATTTTCATCTGAAACATTCAAGAGAACAACAACAAGAAGACATAATCTTATGGTTCCTCTTGCCTTCTTATCAAGCTTAGCCCAATCCTCCTCTGACATAGATGAAGGTGTCTTTGTATTACTACCTACAACTAACCACTGATCTCCCTCTTTAAGGAGATCTTCCATTTTTTATTTCCACATCTCATACTGAGATCCATTGAACCTTTCAATATCTAAATGAGAAGTAGAACCTATTGTAACAAAACTTATTTCCAAAATCACCAAATAAAAAAAACAATAAAATATCCCACGAAGCCAAAAAATCCTTCAATACTCTACCCAACCTCAACTCTGATACCAAATGTTCAAAATTGAGGTGTTTCCTTAGCTTAATACTTTGTAAAAATGTAATATTTCTGATCTAAATATGATTTTCCTTTGTTACAAATTCTTTGTAGGTGATTATCTGACTAATCCATTTTATTGTTTGTAGAATGTATACATAAGTTGATAGAAGAATTAGATAGGATATTAGAAAGATTACACAAGCATATACGTGGATAAAACCCTTTCAAGTAAAAAACTCCACCAAGAATTAATCTATCATTCAATATCTGAATTAGATTACAATAGCTCTAATTCTTGTTTGAGAATGCCTCTTTTTCCTTACCAAAACTTTTTCACAACCTACAATAAAACTGATAATAACTCTCTTCAACTTGCTTGAGCTAAATAGAATTTAATCAACATTGTAAACTCCAAATGAGTTACAATTACAATGTTCAAGCCTTATCCCTAAAAGGTACGCCTATCTCTTGCAAGTAGAGTTATGTCATGAAGAACAATGTCAAATCCTCTCCTTCATCCATTTGGGCATCCCAAACTGAAGTCATAACTCAACCTTTATTTTTTAAATATCTTCAAGGCTTTATCCTCTAAGTTAACTAAGCCTTCTGAAATATCTTAACATGTAAAGGAGTTAGTTCCAAGAAGCCAACTTGGGTGCCCAAGGTGGGTCCAAGTTATTTCTTGTTAACTAAAACATTTCTCAACACCATTCATGCAAGAATGGTCATCCCCTGTTAACTGAAAGTAGTCCCTATTATCTATAATGCAACTTAAGCCATTAGCCATGCATTCCAAGTTAACTAAAGTCAACTAGCATTCAACTAAAACTAACTGAAGATAACTAAACTAAACTAAACTAAACTAAATTGAACTAAACTGAATTAAACCTCATACACATAACCCCCTATTTTATAAGACCTTGACATGCATGAAAGCAAAATCCTTGTGTTGTAGGAACCTAAGATGCATTTATGATGTGTACTCAATTCACCAACCAGTTAATTGAACCAAGGTGGATCCCATCTCCCACATGTGCACGCATGTGCTCCTATTTTGCAGGAGCTAACTCCAAGGCATCCCCACATGCTTTTAAAATTTATAATTAATTACAAATGTCAATTAACACTATTATTTCATCAAATATTATTCTCTTCCTAATCCTAGTGTTGTTGAACACATTCCAAGGACTTAGGAGATACATGCAATAAATAATATTTAGGATTGCAATTAAATGGCATCCTATTCCAAACAATGTGAACAATGCAGCAAATTCCTTGATGACATTATTTTCTCTTTTTAAGAAGAATATGAATGAAAGAGACAAAATTTTGAGGAAGATTGTTGAGAAATATAAAAATGAGATTATATTTCATGTATCTTCTAATGAGTGTATGATAGAAGTGGTTGAACCCCAGACTATTTGGATTCAGCATCTGGGTTATGAAGTCTCAGAAGATGATGTTGAAGGTTATGCATAACTCTTATTGAAGAGTCCAAAGGATTCAGATGAACCCTAGATAGGAACTTATGTAGAAAAATACATGGAAGTTCGTTTGGAGCAGAACAAAGCTAAAAGAAAGAAAAATGTGATAGAAATGCTCAAGAAATGTTTCACAGCTGAAGAAATAGCTCGACGAAGAGTTGTTCTAGGATAGAAATATGAAGAACTACCTAGTGTAAGGAGATCCGATAGGACCCCTCCTTCCATACCAGCTTATGGACCAGCTACAATGAAGACCGTGTCTAGCACTACTGATAAAGGCAAAAGCCCGACATCTTTTGGACCTACTACCAGATCAAGAAAAATAAATGGTGTTCCTCTGGTATCCCTTGTCAAACAAAGAAAAGAAAAGGTTATTGGAAACACAAGGGCAGAAAACTGAGAGGGGGGGGGGCTTGAATCATTTGTCACAAATTTTTTAACTTATTAACTTTGTTAACCCTTATTATTAGATTTAATTAATAACCATAAAAGCATAAATCAACAACACATCAGAAATACACATAACACCAAGATTTTTGTGTAGAAACCCTATTAGGGGAAAAACCATAGTGGATGTTAATCCACAAGTTTATACTCTGTTAAAATTATAAGAAGAATAAATGGGAATTCACATGCATTCAGGCACACTCCTTAGAGCTTACTACTCAAATACAAGGGAAAACTCACTGTCTTACAAAAACATTCAGATTAAATCCATTTGAAGGATTTGAACTGAGAGAATAGAATCTGCTAATGCTTGATTACAGTTTCAGTTAAGCACATGAACACTTCTTCAATTTTCTTCACTCTTCTTCTCACTCTACTCTGCCTTCGAATGATCTAATCTTTATTCACACATAGCACTCACACACATCATATCACACTCCTCAAATAAGATAAAAAATTGCTCATATATATCCGCAAAAAGTAACTACATTGCTTTATGTCAGCTTGAACAAAATAATAGAATGAATGCAAACTGTCAGCCCAAAACAATAAAGATTATTAATGCAAATCAACCAAGGTTAGCCACAATGTAGTAGAGACCCAAAAAAATTTGTGCAAACACAAAACACCTTCAAATATTTTTCCTTGAAGATCCACAACACGCTATAATCACCCTATCGGCCATGAACATGAAAAACATGAATACACAAGAGAAAATCATGGATCGCAAGCACAATGATCAATGAAAATGTGCAAAAAAGATAGAACATGATCTATAAATGTCCACAAAAACCATAGAAACATATGCAACAACTCATATTACCAAAATCACATTATCTTCTTCGAGGAACACCAACTTAAGTAATAGAATAACTGTCAAAAGACAAAAACTCATAACTTGTTCAAATATTCATGTGCATCTCTAAAAAAATTGTTTAATAAACTAGGTAGACTTGAAAACAAACCCTTTAATCCACAACTTCTCACCATCAACATACTAAACTTTCCATCATACTAATCTTGACTAATTCATAAACAACCTGCAACTTATTTTATTACAATTTTCTTAATATCCTACACATATATAGTCATAAAGAAATTAATGCTAATATTGTTGACATCAATGAAAACCACATATCAGCAAAATAACCATAAAATCCAACAAAGGCTACTAGGCAGAATAATATGAGTGTTATTGATGATCGGGAGGGAGAGGAAGAAGATCCAGCTACAAAATTGACAAGAAAGAGAAGAGTGAGTTTTTCCTCCAGTAAAGGTGCATCACAAGAAAACAACATTGGCTCGAGGAAATTTCACTATGTGTCATCTTTAGAGGATATTGATGAGAACAAATTTGATAATGCAAAGAAGGCCAAAGTTATAGAAGAAGTTCCATCAGACCAGGAAGAGTAGAACACTTCTCTGGTAAGACTTGGTTCCCC
Source organism: Sequoiadendron giganteum (assembly GCA_007115665.2). NCBI lineage: Eukaryota > Viridiplantae > Streptophyta > Pinopsida > Cupressales > Cupressaceae > Sequoiadendron > Sequoiadendron giganteum. Next base: position 130,744,306 of record CM021103.1, on the reverse strand, counting down.
TCTCAAACTAGATGTTTTGGAGAATAACATAGTGAATCAAGATAATATGGTGAAGTCCACAACAAAATTGTATGATTCAGTAGGAGACAAAGATAAAGAAACAATAATATTGGCCATTATCAAATATGTCATCATTTTGGAAGCTAAATGGGATGACATTAAGTGCGATGTTCTTGAAAACTTGTGGGAGATTCTGATGAAAAGAAGAGCAGAGGAAGTTGAGATAGAAGAGAAAATAAGAAATAAGGCATATAAAGAAATTGCATCCTCTCTATCTCCGGATAATTTAGAATCTTTGAAGAATATTTTTGCTAACATGTGCAAGGTGAAGAGAAGAGTTAATACTCTGATGACAAAAGACACGAGGTAAATCAAAGGAATAAGGAAAGAAACAATAAGCACTATCAAGAGTATTACGACAAAGTATGGCATGATTGGTGTATCCAGTTCGGCATCTAAACCTACAAAAGAAACTTCTACAGAAGTTATGGAAGAACCTCCTTCTGATTTTGCTGATGACAATGTACCTTTGGAAATAAATGACACCAATACCCCTCGAGAAATAGGTACTACATATGTTCTACCGAAAATCAAGTTTGCTAATTAGAATCTGGAAAATGAAAAACATGTTGAAGAAAATGTTGAAGCAGAAGTTTATGTCGCTACCCCTCCAGTACACCCTAAAGAAGAAGATATAGATAAGGAATAAGAAGAGAAGAGAGAAGAAGAAAAAGAAGAAGAGAAATTTGAAGAAGAAAAGAGTGTAGAGGAAGAAAATATAGAGGTAGAAAATGCAGAGGAAGAAAAAGTAGAAGAAGAAGAAGAAGAAAACATAAATAAGGAATCTGACGATATTGCTGGAAAGAATGAAGAAGTATCCCAACAAGTTGTAGAATCACAAAATTCCACTAGATAATCTTCCTTTGGTGATGATGTCTTGAAGGGACTATTGTCTAAGAAGATCAGATTCCAACTAGTAATTCCTTCAAAACTCCTACAACTTCCAATGAATCAAGGTTATACAGATATGAACAAGATTTTTCCGGTATATAAATTGGTGCTAGGTGATGTATTCCACGCATCTGGTAGAAGAGAAATATTAGAAATGCATCAGAAAGGAATTGAATTCATTGAAGATGTTTTTAAGTGTTTGAAGGATGTCACACTAGATACATCTCTCTCTTCGGTTGAGAACCTAAAGCTTCTATTGGACTCCTTCAAGGAGCATGCCACATGACTTGTTGAGAAAACAAAAAAGATGCAGAAGAGAAACTAAACGAGAAAAGGTTGTTGATCCTTCACGAAAAATGTGCCTTGGCATATACCAATGTAGAGAAGAGCCTTGAAGCTGTGAAGGCCTATGAATCTGGAGTTAATTTTGTGTTTGCATATTGTATAAGGTGGCCTAAAAACATTCAAAGCATAAAATATCTAATGGACTCCATTCAGTCCCAATTGACCATTGTCTCCAACACCTACAATATTTCTATGGACAAAGATAGATCAACTTGGAATGCTATTTATGCACACAGAGAAATTTTTTATATGTTACAAAAGCGAAAGGAAGAGATAATTAGAAAATCCAACCTACTTGGTGATAACGTGAGGATGGAGTATGCTTTGGTAACCAATGCTTTGGCTAATGTTGAGAATCTAGACAAGATTATTCTGACTCCAGATACATTGGATGAAGCTAAAGAAAATTTTATTGCTTAAGAATATTTGAACAAAACTCTAGTATCTGTGAAGCAAAGTTGGGAGAATGGAAAAGCTACCTGGCAAGGCATTCTTTAGGAACTACAAAGTGCCTTCTACTGCAGGTAAATTTTTTAGTTTTTAAATTGCTTGAGATCACTCCTCGAGGGGAGTTCAGAACTTTGATTCCATGTATTTTGGACCCTATGTACATATCTTTCATGTTTTTGTTTGACCTTTGTCCTTGATGTCAAAGGGGGAGAAGAGGAATGAGAAGTAGAGTATATTTTGTACATACAATGTATTCAAATTATTTTTGGCACATGTTGCCATGAATGACAAAGGGGGAGATTGTTAGAAGAATGAAGAAGATCATATCTCTTGTTAAACAATTTTGTTGCCATTGATGTCACCATGATATATGGGTTGAGGCTGCAAGTCTGAAGGTCACATTTATCCGGTATTTTGACGCGATCGAGTAGGATCAACCTCCGGTATTCTTATTTTGAATCCCCATTGATTAATAACTACTACTTCATTTTTTAGAAATATTTGATGACTGAGAAATGCATACATGGATAGGAAATTGTGTGTACAGTTACTCATGGTTATCACCGGTATAATTTTATTACTTTGCAATTTTTCTATTAGGTTTATTGTTGGTTGACGTATCAAATAGTTGAAGATGATATGGATTAATTCTTTTTTATGTAATCCATGCCAATATTTTTTAGTGTGCCATGTGTTTGAATTATTGTTGAGAATATTTGTCAAGTTGACCTAATTTTTATCTTTGGACAAATCAAATATATATACAAGAGGTTTTTGAAGATAGGAATAGGTGGTATGTTGAGTGAATATTAGTAGACATATTTGGAAGTGAAAAGGGAAAAGTGTGATCTATTGGCATGCACATTTACTGAGCTACAAAGGAACTAAATTTTCTCACGAAGTGTACTTTCATCAGTTTAATTCTAGCAGTTATCCATTTCTGTTACTTCATTTTGTAGGCAGTGAGCCTCCCATTTTGGACAACGAGTCCTAGCAGAGAGCCACCCCTCTATAATATCTTATAACTGGTTATACTATATTGTGAGTTAATCCTAAGAGAGTTTTTTCCCACTCTAGTTTTTCCACGTACAAATTATAGTGTCTCTTGTGTTATGTGTTTCATGTTTTGTTGTTGATTATGCTTATCTTAATTATCATATGCTTTAGATTGATTGAATGGAATTTTTTCAAGAATTTTAAGAATATATTGATTCACCCCCCCCACCCCCTCTTAGTATATTGGATATTTAATAGATATTGACAAAATGATTTTGAGTTAAAGTTCAGAGGCAAATGATTTCTTGTATCCATAGTATTGAACACCTGAAATATTGAGAGGGGAGGTGAATCAATATTCACTAAAATTCATTAACTTCATCAACTTAAACATTAAACTAAATCATCTCATTAAACTTGTAGAAATGGAGAGGGAACAATTAAAGCATGCATCACATCAATAAACACAAGAAAACCAAATTTATGTGGAAAAACTTTGAAAGGGAAAAACCATGCTGAGGATTAGCTCACAACATATTATAACTGGTTATAATGGATTTATAGAATGGTGGAATCACTATCCAAGGATTCATTTTCTAGAAAAAATGGCTCACTACCAAGGGTTCACTTCCTAGAATATAAAGAGATATAATAAAGGGTGAATCACTACCAAAGATGATCTACTAATAATGCACCTACAACATGTTGAAGGCATAGTTCCAGTTAAGCTTAGAAAATTGACTTTACACGCTTCATACTTCACCACTATCACCTTTCACACTTCACACTCCATTAGATCTTGAAAAAAATCTTAATTACATCAAACACACTTCTTAAACAATCTCTCACATATAATTCACACACTAAATCAACCTTTTATATATACCACAAACACCCACAACATTAAATAGGTTGGCCTAATTAGATGAAATATACAGCACCATTACTTGTCGGCCCAAAAATCCAACACACACTTTTCAGAGAGAACAAAAAAATGTGTACGACACAAAAATAGGTTGGAATGACCTATAATCACTCCAATGATTCTACTCTATATACAACTCAACTCTGCACGAACTCAAAATCTTTAGGTCGACGTCATTGGTGAAGCAACAACTAAATAAACCAATTATTTATTCACAACTCTACACATGGACCACCAAACCACTTTCCACTTGGAGTGCACACACTTCTAACACCTTCCAACACTTCCTCAAAATGATACAACATAATTTTAATTTGTGGTGGAATGTGGAGCATTCTAACATGCACTTTGCACCTATAACAATGGCATTACTAAGCTCAATACACTGTCAACAATATCTTCAACTGCATAAACCCTAAAGTATTTGGTTTAGACACATTCAAAATATACCATGAACACCTCAAAACTCCATGACAATATTCTACATAGTAGAGCAATGCAGACCAAAAAATTATTCCTCTTAATCAAAAAATATGCACACTGAGACTTAGTCAATTCTCCAAAGCACTTGGTCTTCTCTAGACCCCTTGGAGTTGCTTGCACACAAGCAACCTTAGTTTTGGATGTTGGAGAACTTTCTCATCCACCCATGTAGCATCTTCCATAGGTAAACCTTCCCATTTGATGAGGTATTCTTGGACAGCTTCCGTAATTTCATCCTTAAATTTATTGGGATGATGGTAAGATGTGGTGATGATAGGCTTTGCACCTTTTCTAATTCGATAGTGTGTTTCAATCCTCTATGTGGTGGTCTCCCAATTTTTGTAATGGGTTTCCATCAATGAAAACACCATCCACTATCATGCTCATGTTTCCAAAAATCTCCCCATTTGTCATTGATGGCAACACACTCTTCCAAAAATACTCCCCCTTTGACATCAAAGGAAAAGGGTACCAAAAAGATACTTCTCTTCTATACTCAAAATTCTTCTCCAACAATCTCCCCCTTAGTAAAATATTTACATCAAATTATCTCCCCCTAACAATGTTTTTGATAAGTTAAGAAACATTTACTAGGTTTTGTACCCATTACACAAAGATCCCAAAAGGCCAAAAAGGAACCAAGTTCAACAATACATCATAGAAAACAAAACAAACATAACAGAGACTATAAAGATAAGAGACACAACAAACAAATAGAAGATACCCAACAAAAAATAACAAACTAGCACAAAAATTGGCAACACCTTCCCATTTCTGAATTAGGAGATTTAAAACATCATCCTCAATCCAGTTATGACCTTCACTCTCAAAATTCATGTTTTCCTCCTCCTTGATGACATCAAAGAGAGTGACGAAAGATCTATGAATTATCTTAATGGTGAAATGAGTTAACCTATTGAGCTTCCATTCAAGTTTCACCACCCACTCCCATAGCTTGTTCATGTTCTCCTCTAATTCATTCTTCCATTGATTCATCTCTTCCTCAAAATCCCTAGGATCCAAAGAGTCGGTGGATTCCTCTTTGAGCATTTTTTTAAGGTTTGATAAGTAGTTGCGACCCTCCATGAACTTCTCTTCCTCCTCAACAACATCTTTCTTAAAATTATCTCTACTGCTATTCTACTCTGATTCGCTAGAAATTTCATCCACCAGTATCCCTTTCTTGTTCTTTTCCAATCTGTGAGACCTCCTGACACTTGTTTTCTTTTCCCTCATGTCAATACTCATGGCCACAATAGTGTCACCTTTGGATTCCTTTTTCACAACACTGTTTCTCTCACTATCAGTTACCAACAACTTCACCTGGCATGTAGAGTTGTTTTTCTCCTTCTCTTCCATATGTCTATTGTCCAACCTACTGGGGTTGTTCTTTAGCTTGCAAAATCTGGTCACAACCTTGGAAAGGGCCAAACCGACCTCCCCATTCTTCTCTTTTGTTAGGGGTTTAGATTTAGGCACAACATGGGGTTCACTTTCAAGTGAGGGGTTTTTCTCTTTGGACCCATAGAGGCGGTGGGGGATGATTTCTCTGAGGCTAGGTTAGTTGGTTCCAATTCTTCTACACGAATAGCCAAGATGGGTTTTGGGGAATATAGGGCCAAATGGAAGTGATAGAGCCTAAGAATGAGGCCCTAGTGTAGAGGAAAGGGAGGTCGGTGGTCAGGGTTATGAGAAACAAAATCAAGAGATTCATTTCATGAATTTTTAAGGGAGGTCAAAAAAAAGAAGCAAAAGCTAAGGATAATTCTTTGCCTTAGGAGGTTTAGCAGTGGTAGATGATAAAAGTAAAAAACTTAAATCTTCCTTCTAAAGTAACATATTTCATGAGAGCAAGACACACCTTGTCCCAAGGTTTTGGAAGTGCCTCTCTGTCAAATCCTGACTACTTCTTAATCGAATTCTCAATATCCCTGAAGAAAGCATTGAGCCTCTCAAGGTCCTAAGTTTTGATATGCTTCTTATACTTCTTGTCATCATAGGACATCCCCGTAGCCTTGGCTATCACTTCCTCATTAACCTTAAATGAAATTACTCCCATGGTGACTCTTCCATCCCTCCACAAATTAGAAAATTTAGCTAACATATTTTCATCATGACACACCAAAATTTCTAACAGAGGAACTAAACCCCCCTCCATGTAGATGTGCCACACAATGGGGTCCCTACAAAATTCATCACAATTTTCAGGATCGATCCTAACCCTATCACCACCCATCTCAACACACAACACATAGAAACTTGCCCAAAAAAACAAAGCTAGTCTAAAAATGGACTAATCGCCAGTGAATTTACCCACCCTTATAAAATCATTTCTAAGCCATCAAGGATAGGAAGGTAATTAAACATTTTAAAATTTTACACCCTCTGGTGGTCTTTCCCAATGAATACATCTTCGTGGAGCCAAAATATTTCCTAAAGTACAATAAGCTTAGATAAGAATTCATGATAAAACTTATCAGATAATTAATACTCGACATGCCATAAGTCAAATTGAACTTACACATTTTCCTAGACCTTTTAGCTATAGGGCCAAAATTTGAATTCCTTAAGTACATCTCATAAAATCTTATGGTCATCATTAGCTGGATCCGAATATAAATATCTAGCAAGTTGGAGATAAAAATCAAAAAACTCATGTTCCTAAAGATTTGATGAGATATGCGGCACTTATGATAAGACAACCCATAAAGGTGATGGAGAACCCCAAAATTATAGTCATAAAACCAAAAAACCATTTGACACCCCTCTTTAACCTCACGACATCATCTAGCTTAGTCCCCATCATCAAAGGTCCTAACATGTAGTGTCACCTGTACCTCAAAAAAAAAGCATCTTTGGCCACCATTTAAATGGTTATATTTTTTTGTTTCGCATGTATCAATCCTTGTATATTTTTGGTAGAGCCCCGACTCTTTTCCAACATTTGCATAGACTCTAAGAGGAAGAAAATTTGTCTAAGGCATCTGCCACTTGGTTACCTTCACAAAAGGTGTGAGTCAAATACTTCCTTTCCAATTTTGAAATAAAAAATTTATGTATAAAAGGATATCCCTGATGTTCCAACCATGAAGATGACAATGATTAACAAAATAAATCATTTTCATAGAGTCCCCTTCTATGTGTAGTTTTTATGCCCAAAGTGACAACTATCTCAACACCCTTGAGCAACACTCGAGATTCTTCTATCATAGAAGACTATTTTCCTATACCTCCAACAAACCCAGCAACAAATTTTCCTTTGCAGTCCTTGATAATACCACTAATAGTGGCCATTCCAAGGTTCCCTTTAGCCGCTCTGTCAAAATTCAACTTAAACCAACCAATGCCTGGGGGATTCCATACTATGTTTCTTCTAGCCAAAGACTTGGAGTTGTCAAAGGAGTTGATCTCCAGGTTTATGTTCCATGATTTTTCCATTTTTATCTCCCCTTCAGTAGGAGCTCTTTTCAAGGGTTTCCAATTATATAGCGAGACATTTTCGTACTGATTCTAGATCCAATGCCAAAAACTTCCTTGGAGTTTCTCTCATTATATCTAAAGATTTGGCTATTCCTCTCTTTCCATAAGCACCAGCAAATGATGGAGGGGATTTGAATCTAGATCACCATGAGGAGAGGGTGTTGGAATGGTCCAAACCAGCCTTCCATAAATGATTTTAAGTCCCTATTCAGGGTCGAATGAGTCTCCAAATTTCCAAAAGCTAGATTCCAAAATTTAGCAACAAAAGAATAGTGTAGTAACAAGTGATCCACTGACTCTTCATTATTTTTGCATAACATGCATCTATTTGAGATATAGAATCCCCTTTTCCTTAAATTATCTTGGGTTATTATTCATATTATGACATGTCATCCATTAGAAGAAATTTATTTTTGGTGTCAAGTGTCTATTCCAAACCTGTTTCCATATTCTGCTCTAAACACCCTTGTCTGACAACAAGATGTAATTTGTCATGAAAAAAATATTTCCCTTTTTTTCCTTAGTCCAAAAGAAATCATCCTCAATACTCGATATGGGAATGTTGGTTAAAGATAGAATGTCTTGTAAGGAATTATCCAAAAAAAAAAAAAATCTAGGGAAAGAGGGTAGAATAAACCTAAATATTTCAATTTCTTGAATACCTGTGGACCATGAAGGTAGTCACAGAAATTCCTACCAAAGAAAACAAGTGTAGACTCCATGAGATTCTTGAATTGAAGTAAGGATAGGGGGGATTCAAACAACCAAGGATCTTCCCAGAAATAAATGTTTCTACCATTTCCAAGTTTCCATCTCAAACCTGAGTGGAGTAGCTTCTTCATCTTGGAAATATTATTCCAAGCCAAAGACCCACAAGGGTGATCATTCAAGATGCAACTAATTAGGGGGAATTTTCTTAGGTATTTAGCATTCATAATCCTACACCAGCCAATTTTTCTCCTTAACTGATCCCACCCCACCTTAGTGAGAAAGGATTTGTTGGTAGATTGTAATTTTCTAATACCAATCCCTCATCTAGTTTTAGGAAGGCACACCTTATGCTAGTTGACTAGAGACATCTTCTTTTTTTCCTCAGTATCAAACTAGAGGAAAATCCTTTTGATATTTTCAAAATTTTCAGCAATGTAACTAGGAATTTTGAACATGGAAAGGAAGTACACTAGAATCCCTTGGAGGGCAGTAGTAAGGAGTTGTATCTTACCTGCATGACTAAGAATTGAACCTTTCCACCCTGTCGTCTTCCTTAGAAACATCTCAAGGATAGTATTCCAAAAATTGGGAGTGACTTCCTTAATAGTGAGAGGGAGACCTAGATACATTGAAGGAAGGGAGACACTCACACATCCCAAAAAAAAAAATCACATGATCTTGTAGGCTAGGAATATAGTTAAATAAATAGATCATACTCTTATTATAATTTATGCATTGACCTAAAAAACTACATAATTTTTTAGGCAACTTTTCCATTTCCTTGCTTCCATGACCAAGGCTTTCCTGAACAACATAGTGTCATCTACAAACTGTTGAATGAAATATGGATCTAAAGTGGTGGTTAAATTAACACCTTTGATGGAGACCTCCAACAACAATCGAGCAACATTCCTACTTAGCACATGAGCAACCATTATCAACAAATCAAGAGATAGGGGTTCACCCTATCAAATACCTCTCACAGAAGCAAAGAAACCATGGGGTACTAAATTTACCACAACTACCTCACCATGGTTATGCATTCCAAAATAATTTTAATTACCCTCTTATTGAAGTTGAACTTATCTAGGACTTTGGAAAGAATGTCCCATAGGAATTTTTCATAAGATTTTGAGATTTCGAGCTTAAACACCATACAAGCATTATTGATCTAGTCCATAGAATGCAAAATTTCATGAGTGGTAATCATCGCATCCATGATATGATGAACCAAAACAAATCATTTTTGGATTGGGATGATCATTTTATCCAGATGGTGTTTCAAATAGTTTACCAAGATCTTGGAGAAGATCTTATAAACAGTGTTACATAGGTTGATGGGATGAAAATCAGCCATGATCTGTGGCTCCTCTATTTTGGGAATAAGGGCAAGGAAGGTGTGGAACTCAACTGTTTGGATAGTGGCCAGTATTGAAAAAGTCCCTATTTTCCAAAGTTAAGTCTTCCCCCAAAACATCCCAAAATATTTGGAAGAAAGCCGAGCAAAATATTCGGGTCTCAAGGCCTTGAATTCCCCCATACTAAATATTGCAGCCCAAACTTCCTTAGGAGTAACAACCACTAGAATAGTATCGTTATCCTCCTGGCATATAGAAGTAGGAAGTGGTTGCAACAATAGGTCATCCAACTCCTAATTAGGAGCCTCAATAGGAGCCGATAGAGCACGTTGGAAGTGACCAACAACAAAAAGGCCAATCTAGGTAGGGGTAGTAACAACATCCCTTGACTCATTTTAAAAAAATTTATCTGATTCCTTTTTCTATGCTTAATGGCTGAAACATGGAAGAAAGACGTATTCTGGTCCCCCTCAGTCAACCATTGAATTCTAGATTTTTTCTTCCAAAAAACCTCTTTTTTTTCCAAAAAAAATCCCATTCTATGTGCTCATCCCTCTCTTGTTGACAATTATAGACACTGATATCCCCTTCCTCCATCATTTTTTTTTCACTCTAATCTTATCAACAATAATTTTTTTCTAATGAAAAACATCCCAAAACACCCGCTTATTCCTCCCCTTAACCATATTTTTGATATGCTTGATTCTATGGATAACCCTAAGCATGGGGTAGCCATGTATAGGAATGTTCCACCAAGCAAAAATCTTATTCCTAAAATCCAAATGGGAGTTTCATATGATCTCAAATTAGAAAGGGACGAGACCCATAGCAGAGCGTTCATTTAAGACCAACATCAAAGGATTATGGTCTGAAATAGTCTGGGAAAAAGCTAGTAGTTAGAATTTCGTAAGGCCATCCAATTAGGAGAGGAAAGGAATCTATCAAATCCAAATCTAGATCAAACCATCCCCCAAACATTTATTAGTCCAATTGTAGGACTGGCCTTACAAATCAATGTCCACCAGACTTGCATTCTTTAAGAAATCAACCATATCAGCCATTCTACCAGAGTAATAAATAAGTCCCCCACACTTATTTGAGGGGTATAGGGGGAGTTGAAGTCACCATCCACCAACATTGAGCCACCCTATTGGCCTATATCTAATCAATTATTTCCTACCAAAGTATTTTCCTTGCATTCCTTAAATTGGGGGCATATATGTTAATCATAAGCCAAGAACCCCAACATGGGAGAACTAGAGACCCACACTATTCTTGCTATGGAAGAATTCATATCTAGTTATCCTATTCGGATTCCAAAACATTGACAACCCACTCGAAGCCCCATATACATCACTACAAGAAAAAAGGGCATTCAACCAAATATACCTAGTTATGGGTTCAAAATTTGTTTTTTTCATCTTGGTTTCTTGTAATAGAAAAACATCAATCTTGTGTTCTAGTACATAATTCTTCAATGCCGACTTATGGGGGATATTTAACCCTCTCACATTCCATGATAGAACTTCCATTTATAATCTTTCTTAGACGACACTTCCAATTTCCTCTATTTACCAATCACTATTTCTTTTGCTATCTCTTTATTTTTGGTTTGTTGTTGATTAGGTCTACCAAGTTTGGACTCACCTCCCACATCAGATTTCTTTTGTTTACACTTCTTCTTAGGATTTGATAAAAAATATTCCTCTAAGGTTTGAACTTGAGGCAAGAAGGCCATCTTAGTCTATCCAAGACTAGGTGTCTTATTTTTCACTCCTTCATGTATCTCACCTTCCTCAAATTATTTAAGCATAGGGGAAAGAATCTTTTCCATTTGAACCATAGGAACTGCCAACACCCTAGAACTACGTAGTAGGGACTTGCACACCAAAACACCATTGGGAGAGAACCCATTAAGCTTTGTAGTAGAATTAGTCAAGACCAATTCTACAGACTGACACGTTGAGATCACCAGGTCAGCTAGCCCAGCCTTAGCTAGGGAATCCATAATTTTAAGGATATCAACCTTAAAAGGGTATTTTTTAGTGAGGTCATCCATTTATGGTTCACTAGGGTTAGAATTATGTTCAACCATGGATTTACAATCCAAAATAAGGTGACCAGGTTTAGCACATTTTTTGGAAATAAATTACCCCATTTTCATATTAGACCTATTGAGTCCAAGACCCGAATTCAGAAAAATCTTCACAGAATTGGGTAAGTTCTTATTAATATCAATTTTGACAAAGAAGCATGAAAGTACTAACCCATACTTTGATATGGTAATGAACTCCAAGGTGATGAAATTCCCCAAAGAATCACCAATAATTTGAAACACAAAGTCATCCCAATATTCCAGAGGGAAGCTTGGAAGAAAAAATCACACAGGAGAAGACTTATTGAGATTGATAACAGGTTTGAACCCTAGTTTCCACTGGCACAAAGACAAACCATGTTTCCCACTAACCCAAGGACCTGAAGAGAGAACAAAAATCAAATCCTCCTCAATCGTGAACTTGAAACCGAAGAGTCCACCAATCATAGCGTAGACACCCACACTACCCTTTAAACATCATTTTGCAGTTGCCCATCTTCTAACCATATCGACTAAAGGTTGAAAGGAGAAGAATTTTCCCACCACCCCATTCTCCATGGATGAAACAATCTTGTCACTAATAGCTTCAGGGATAGAGAATTTAGTACCTAATACAAAGACCTCTTCCTCAAGATAAGGAAAAGAATAATTAGCAATCGGACTTGAGTTAGTCAACACATTTCTCCATCCCTTTAAAACCGAAGTGACAAGGATTGCAAGAACTTCTGCAACAAGCCAACTGTGAATCATGGGGTCACTAGCAGAAGACAACACATAAGAGTCCCCTAAGGATGTTGAAACAACATGTGTTATTGCAAGAATCTAGTAAGAAGAGGATGAGGGGATTGTGGGGTACCCTTGACACAAAGTCTACCATGCACACAAACAATTCAAAACGAAAGGAGTGAGAGACCGGAGTAGGATTTTTTCCTACACAATAAAATTAATAATCCTCCCAACAATGTTATCCATAAAAAATAACAAAATTTGTATTGCAGCACCATCAACTACTTCTGCATATGTACATTGAAAATGGAAAATTGAAAAATTTACAAGTTAACTAGCAAAGGTTAAAATACCTTGATAAGGCACCTTGATTTTTGTAAGGTGTTCCTCCTAATCCTTCATCACAACCTCCCAATCCTTCTTAGAAAATGAAATCATATGGCACTAATTTTCAAATATAATATGGAGGTCTTCTCCTTTTTCCAGAGAACTAGGCATTGGCTTATTTTGCGCAGTCTTCTCAGCATCAACTAATACTTCAGTTAAAGGGGTAAGCCTTGCACTTATCATATCTTTGAGCTGACCATACTGCATTATTACTTTCTCCTTTTTTCCTTGTAGGAGAAATAATTGACCATGCATATTTTTAATAATTTCTCTTGTAGCTCCATCTACATCAATGGTCATATCATAAACTCTTGAGGCCTGAGAAATTTGTGACTCAATTGATTCCATTTGATCTTTTATGCTCTCTGTAGAAAATGACCACTTTAAATAGAATTGAGACAATGATTTGGCTTCATCCAAACACTTCTTGACATAGCATGTTTATCAAAAACATCTGCTAACCTCTTATTATTGACTTTATTTTCCATTTCCTTCTCAATCTTTTCTTCTAAACTAGCAAAACAATCCTTAAAAGAATCAAGCAATAATTTTAATTTTTACACATTGGGTAAGGAATTATCAATATTTATTCTGAGAATACCTTCCTACAACACCTTCACTGCTTCATCTACTATGCACTCTTCTAGTGAGTTTAGAGAATTTCCTTCCTAGCCGAGGTATGGAATATATCACTAAGATACAACTTGTGCAAAGGGGAAATCTTATCCAAATCCACCTAACCTTGTTATATGGGAATTTGTAGGAGTTGTGTAGATGCCACCAGTTCAAACTATACTTTCATGTCCAATAGATCTTCTAGTGAATCTCTAGAGGCTTCAGAGGATTCAAAACTATTTTTTTCACTTTCTTCTTCCGTTTTCTTGCTCTTCTCATTTTCTCCACTACCACAACATTCTTCAATATTATTTTCTACTTTTGGAGGAGGTGAAGTGTCCTATTTTAGTGCCTCGGTCTTCTCTATGACACCTTTCATTTCTTCCTTATTCTACTCAACATCTATATCCTTATCGGAAGGGGGAAAATTCTATTCATTTTGAGCTTCATTCTTTTCTGAAGCATCCTGCTTATCTTCTAATGTATCTTCGTCAACAATATTATCCATAACTATAGGAGTTTTATCAGTCATCATGTCTTCCTATACATGTTCATTCTCATGTTTTGTTGTAGTAGATTCATTTCTTCTAGAAGGATATTACCATCTTGCATTTTATCTTCATTTTTTGGAGAGGCTCCAAAAATTTTAGAATCTTTTTCCATGGGTTGTAGTCTCTTTCCTTAACCTTTAAATATCTTCCTTATCTCTACTCATAAGAGTACCTACTCTTTGTTTTGTCCTAAATCTATTACTATATAACTTAGACAACTTGAATCTATCCTCATGAGATAGTGAAAAACTAATCTTCTCCACGGAAAATATCTTAATCTTTTCATCCTCTGCAATAGCATCTTGTCTTCTTGCAATCAACACACCTTTTAGATCATATAGAAATTGATTCTCTATCTTATCTAGGCCAATATCAAATGTCACTATATATTTGACTACATCTTATTCAATGGTAGCCTTTTCTTCATCATTTTCATCTAGATACATTTTGGTAGTTTCCTTCAACATACCAAACTCTGCAATACTACTAAATAATGCATCTAACTTCATAGGAATATGCTTTTGCATTGGAGGGTTCTTCTCATATTTCTTATTCTTTTATCTTCTTTAAAAAAAAAATGGATTTCTTTTTTCTTTCTACTTCCTCTTGACTTTATGTGTCCACTACATTAATTTTCTTTCTTTCTATACTGATCTCTTCTTGAGAGACACTAGATTTCCTTTTCTAGACCAATTGGGGTCCTTCTTCTTCATCATCTTCAAACTGATATTCTTTTCTTTGATTTATTTTTCTTTCCTTCTCCTCTTGAGATACTTTTGTTACATAGAGGTACTATATGTACCTTTCTTCTTAAAATAACATGTTGTCTTTGTTCTGAAGGGATGAGTTCTAGAATTCTTTGTAACAGTAGGTTGTGAGGGAACTAAGGTCTTACCTGACCTTCTTCAATTTTGTGGAATGGTCTATGAAGGAGTAGATATACCTTTGGATTTCTCCACAGGACCCTCAAGGTGTCCAAACACTCTCTCCAAATCATCCTTAATCTTCTTAACATTATCCTCAATATCCTTCTTCTTTTTCAGGTCTACTTGGCTAGATTTCTTTGCATATGTTCCAAACCTATCCACAGTTGGATCGCTAGGCTTATTTAACACAGTATTTGCAAGCCTGGTGCATATAGACTCATCTACCTCATAAGGTAGCTTCATAACCCAACTATTTTTTGGTTCAACTACTTCCATATAGTAGTTTTCTCTACTCACCATGAAAGTTAAGTCATTCTTATATTTCTCAACAACACTTTCCAGAATCCCCAAAAGGCTAACTTCCAAGACTCAAAATATGGAAACCTTCTTAGGCGATCTTTTATTTTTATAGTAATAGGAATCCTATTATCTCATATAACATTTTTTATTTTGGGAAACTATCTGAGAAAGTAAAATAACTAGATAATTAGGGTACTATACCAAAAGGGGTACCTTGATTCTTTTGTCTTCTATATATTCTCCATCAATTGCAGTCTTAGGAGGTCACACAAATCTAAGTGAATTGTGGTGTCTGAAATAGATTTATCTTTATTTGCATAGAATACCTTGTAACCTATCACCATTGAAGTATACTTTACCCTTGGATCATCAATGGCATTTACCATTAGGGCACGTTTGTTAAAATTTACTCTAGTGAGTTTCATCACCACATCGTTCTATATGACCTTCAATGTTAGAGCTCATCCATTAGAGAAAAACTGATTACAACCCTAATTACCTCTTTGTTAATCATAAGTGACATGTCCAACCACAGGAATTTGTCATGAATTTTGTTAAGCACATACTTGACCCACTCATCCTCATAAGGAAAATTGGGGAGATAGTTCTATACATCCAATTTCTTCTCCATTACA
Source organism: Sequoiadendron giganteum (assembly GCA_007115665.2). NCBI lineage: Eukaryota > Viridiplantae > Streptophyta > Pinopsida > Cupressales > Cupressaceae > Sequoiadendron > Sequoiadendron giganteum. The sequence continues at coordinate 130,728,372 of CM021103.1, read as the reverse complement.
CTCTCATACTCTAGTTTTAGCTTGAAGTCATGTCCAGTCAAAACCTTCTCCCAATATTCCACCATTTTCAAATGAGCATACTCTTCCATCTTTGTATGAATGTAGATCCACACATCCTCTATGTGCATTACACTTCTTAGAACCCTAGAGAATGCACATTTAGGGTCCATCTGGATATATTTATATAGGTACTTCTTGAATTTAGGTCATGATAGCTTGAGCACATCAATCACTTGAGTAAACATATTGAATCTTCATAGAACTAGGGTTTTAAGAAACTAATAAATACCTTTGGAATTTTCTGGTAGGGTTTCAAACAACACTTTAGAACCACTTCAACACTTTTTTTCTCTAATCTCAACTTCAAATGCTCGATCACAAATGACTTTAGAAAAATAAAAATGAAATTCAAACCCTTTTCCAATGACCTAATATGCATTAATTACAACAATGAAAAGTTAGGTCAAAAATTTGGTAAACTCTTACTATGTTGTCACAGGCAACTTCAATCACTCTATGAATTTCTACAACAAGATATTTCACATCAGAGATACCATTAATAGATTAGGCACAACAAATAGCTAGTATGTTAAATATATCAACATCACATCCTCGTTAGGGGCTTTGAAAGTTTTATATTAAGACCTTTCCCTAATCCAAAGCTCTCTATCTAGTTTTCAGAGGAAACATTTGCACTAGGAGATGGCACATGCTCATTCTTCACCTCATTCTCTTCCTTTTTCTTCAATATATTTTTCATTTCCTTCTTCATCTCCACTAGATCAATCTTCTTCATAGGATCAATCATCTTCTATGAAACAAAGGGTTTCATATTCTTGCTTCTACAAAACTTATCTATGTATCCTAGATTATTGCATTTGTGACATACGACACATTTTTTCTGAACAAACTTACTTCTTTCCATTTTATATTTTCATTCAAAATCCTTATGCCCAAATCCATTACATGCATAATAGTAACCATTAAATTATTGGAATAACATACCATTATATTATAATCATTCATCATCCGACTTCTGCACTCACTAGCTTTATGACCAAATCTATTGCATATATAACACTGACTAGAAAATGATTGAACATTTTGATTCATTTTTCTTCTACACTTTACTTATCTATGTCTAAATTTATTGCAAGAGTTTCAATAAGCATTAAAAAATGAATGCCTTTGTGTAATTGATTGTCTGGTAGGATCCCTTTAGAAATATTTCTTCTATTTTTGAACCTATCTGATATTTCTCTCCTTATCTCTAGTATTCCTTTTTTCATCATTCTTATTTTCAACATCGTTTGAAGTTTGATTTTCTTTTGAAATTTCTCCTATTTCAAATCCTAAACCTTCTTTTTCCTTAGAATCCTTTTGACTAGCAATCATTTCATCAAACAAGGTGGAGCTCTCCTTGAATTTATCTTTTTGAATCTTCACTTTCTTTATATCTATCCTAAAGTCACAATCTCGTGTTTAAGCTTTGAGCATTCTACAAACTTTTCTTTCAATTTGGAATTTAGACAATATTCAATTATTTTTCCTTCTTCAACTTTCACTTCTAGATTAGTGATTGTGTTATTTAATTATTTGAGCTTCTCATTTGTTTCCTTGAATATTTATTTATCTTTCTTGAGTTTCTCCTTTAACTTATTGATACACTCATATTCATACTTAATATTTTATTTCAAGTCTCTTTCCTCACATTCTTCTTTATCTAGATCATCAAGGGCTGATTTGAGTTCTCCTTCCATATCAACTTCAGAGGATTCTTCGGTAAACCCTTCAGGGATGATCTCTTCTAGAGGGATAAGATACCTTCTAGTTGTCATGTGTTCAACGTCCAAGATCTACCTCAAAAAATATAATTGAAGGAACTAGGCTCTGATACCAATTGTTGAACACCTGAAATACTAAGGGGGGTGAATCAATATTTATTGAAATTCATTAAATTCATCAACTTAAACATTCAACCAAATCATCTCATTAAAATTGAAACAATGGAAAGGAACAATTAAATAATGCATCACATCCAATAAACGCAAGAACGCCAAATTTATGTGGAAAAACCTTGAAAAGGAAAAACCACAGTGAGCATTTGCTCACAATATATTTTAACCAGTTACAATGGATTTACAAAATGGTGGAATCACTATCCAGAAAGAATGTCTCACTACCGTGAATAGAAAGAGTGGATCACTACCAAATATGAACTACTAACAATGCATTTCCAACATGTTCCAGGAATAGTTCCAATTAAGCTAAGAAAAATGACTTTACACACTTCATACTTCACCACTATCACATTTTTAACTTAACACCACATCACATCTCACACACATTGTTAATTACATCCAACACACTTCACACACTAAATAAACTTTCTATATATACCACAAATACCCACAACATCAATTAGGCCAGCCTAATTAGATGAAATGTATAACAGCATAACCTATTGGCCCAAAACTCCAAAACACACACTTTACAAAGAGAACAAAAATGTGTACCACACTGAAATAGGCTGGTATGAACCATAATCATTTCCATGATTTGTCTCTATACACAACTCAACTCCACACGACCCTAAAACCTTTAGGTCAATACCGCCAATGAAGCAACAACTAAATGAACCAACTATTCGTTCACAACTCAACAAATAGACCACCAAATCACCTACCACTTGGAGTACACACACTTCTAACACCTTCCAATACTTCTTCAAAATTGCAAAACATAATGTTCATCTTTGGTGGAATATGAATCATTTCAACATGCACTTTGCACCTGTAACATAGCCTTTACTAAGATCGATACACTATCAACAATATCTTCAATTATGGAAGGCATAAAACCCTAAAAATTTGGTTCAATAAATGTCCAAAACATACCATAAAAACCTCAAAACAACATGACAATATTTTGCATAGGGAGCAATGCAGACCAAAAAATTGTTCCTCTGAGTCATTGAATATGCACACTAGAACTTAGTCAATTCTCCAAAATACTTGGTCTTATCCGGACCAATACTTTTTCATTTCTACAATGGGTTGCCATCAATTACAACACCATACACCATCATTCTCATGATTACAACACACAATTCTAATTGAAAGTAACTAGATAAGGTTCTTGCTTAACAATTACAACATGATTGAATGCAAATAATTAGACAATTGGGTAAATTGTCTATCTTTTGGCCTAAATTGGTAGGGAGTTGAACTTATGGATGAAACTTGTGGTTCAATGTTGTTGGATGTTTAAGGTGTGTTTATTTTGATAAAATTCTTATTTTCCTTCTTGAATGGTTGACTATTATTTTGAGGCATAGATTCATATTACTCAGTAGAAGTCAATGAAGATGGTTCTTCATACTAACTAACCGATAATTGATAGTCATGAAGAGTTGTACAAAAATGTGTAAAGGATGGGTATTTCATTAGAAAAATCTAATCCCTAGTGCTAGGTTGCAAATTTCTAATGAAAACTCTTTGAACATTAGCATTAGGAATAGAATAGTCAATTTGTGAGTAAATTAGTTGATATCTCCCTATAAAGTCTATCACCTTTTCATGTTTTCCTTGTTTTCAATACACTAAATAAATTAACGTGATTTGACGTCCAATTCTTACTTGAAATTGTTGCATAAATGCATCAACCAACTCATTGAATTAATTTATGGAGTTGTTCAACAATGAGAAAAACCATTCCAAGGCCATGTCTTTCAATGATCTTTGAAATATTATAGCTAGGACCTTATCTTCAAAGATTAATTCACTACACAATACTGTATAAGCTGATACATGACTATTAGGGTCTCATTTACCATTATATTTCTCAAATCTAGGTATCTTTGTGTTTTGAGGCAAGGGTGTTTTCAATATTTCAACTAACAATGGGCTCTTTTTAAAATATTATGGTTGTTTTCCATGTTGAATTTGATTCAGTGTGGAAAATTTTTGCTAGAGTGATTTTATGTTTTGTAAAAGTTAGTTTATTACTGAATCATTACTTGACATGTTTTGAGAGTTTTGTGAATATGTTGGGATTGTGAAAGTGCTTGTTGGAGTACTATATTGCAAATTTATGAGGTGATGAATATTTAGGTGTCACATGTGATGTCATGGAACTATAAGGATTCCCACTAGGAAGATCTAAGCTTGGAGTTATGCCATTAGTGTGATGTATCATTGAGGCTACATTTAGCAATGTATATGTAGGAATAGAAGGAATAGTTGTGGGGAGAGAGATTTACTTTCCTCCTTAATTTTGAGTCTATCCTAATGCTTGAGTGCAACTAGCTATCGTAGGGATGTTGACATCTACTATGTGAGCTAGACTACACAAAACCTCTATTCCTTGGGTATCATTCATTATCTTCCTTAAGTTGTCCACTATAGGCAATGTTTGTCCTGCTAGGGATTTAGTGCTTAAATAGTATTGTAATCCCTCTACGTCTTTGTCCAATTATTTTAGTTTTGCATCGAAAACATGTGCAACAATAGTATCGACATCCATAAAGGTGCTTTTTTGTGAAGTTGCCATGGGTATGGTAGGACTAGGCATGGAGTCCAAAATGGGTTGGTTATTGACAATACCTTGCATGAAAGAGTTGGAGGACTCAAGATCCATAATGGATGTAATAACAGTGCATGATATCATAAACCTGCAACTATGTCTAATTGGAGTATTCATAATATGGTCAATATTGTGAAGATCATATAAGTTTCAAAATACTAGGTGTTCCCATTGTGAACACTAAATTGTAAAATAGTGATAAAAAAATACACAGGAGAAAATTTCAAAAAGAAGAAACAAACAAGAAACATAGACATATCTAATAAAAACTAAAGCAAAATTAGTTGGATAAGGGAACCTAGTGTGACTATGTCCAACACATATTTTTACAAATTTCAAAGTTTGAAATTCTATAATATTGTTTAAGGTTCATGTGCCTGTGTGTGTGAAGGTATGTTAGTGAATATTTTTCTAGAAAATGGTTGATTTAAAATTATGTAATTCAAAATGAAAGTATGCAACAATTTTCAAAAAATTCAAGCAACAAAAGACAATTTCAAATGCAATTTCCAGATGTAACATGTAGCAATTGACTGATTCTAATATGCAAAATTTGAGAATGATGATTTTTATGACTTTTTGACACAACTCAATGCAATTTTTCACCTTTTGAATAGATGCAAAGTTCCTAAATGGATTCTATGAACACTTTTATATATTTGATTTTGAACCTGATATAGACTTCCAAATGTAATTAGAATGTAGATCTGACCTATGATTAGTCTAATTAACCCTATTGAAACCTATGATGCAATATGAGATGTATTTTTTTTAATTTTTGGGATTTTTGTGATGCAAAATTGAATGCATAAATACAATGAAAAACAATGCAATTATAAACCTAGATCTAGGATGAATTGCTTCAAATTTCATAAGGTTTATAATGTTAATGCACCAAGTTCACTAAAATGATAAATAGGAAAAAGTGAACCCTAGGGATTTTTTATCCTTAGGGTTTCAAGGTGTTTCCATAACTTATCATTAAATTCAAGATTGGGTAGGATATTAGATTGACTTGCAACCTAAAAGGTGAGCCAATCAATCCTAACTTCTAAATTTAGGGTCTTGGAAATCAATTTTGTATGAAATGAAATGATATAACTAAAAAATGATTCAAATAAACTATTCTAATGCAAAAAACAAATCTAGAATATCACACACAAATTCAGAGTTCAAAAATAGACTGAGTAGAGTACTATGCCTCTAGCATATGAATTTAAAGTTAATTTTTGAGGACCAAGTCACCTAGGGAGACTATGTCCTAGTAGTTGAACTTGAGATCTTATTTCATAGTCCTCTAAAGCCTACTAAGATCCTTCTTCCTCTCGATGCTCATTATCGAACCTTTGTCAAGTTTTGAGATAACTAAGTTTTCATATGTTGTCAAGTTGTAGAGCTTGAATGCAACAATGAATAAATGATGTTCAATATTCCTCTAAACTTATCCAAACCTATAACATGAAAATTCAAAGAGAGAGGAAGGTTGTGCCCTATAGGGGCTTGCCTCAGTCAAACCCCATGTTGGTGTTTCCACCTCCACAAAGAAAAAATAGATGAAATATAGATTATTATTTTGAGGGATAGATGCTAAATTAAAAATGAATGATGAATCAACAATGGATTGCAAATAAACCACCCACATTTAATTTTACTTGAATGATTGAAGTCATGCACATCACCTCAAGGATTGAATGTAATTTGGCTTGAATGCTTGTGATGAGGGCTTGCAAAGATCTCATTTATCTTATAATTTGATACTTGATACTTTACATTTTGGCTTAAAAACTAATGATGTTATCTTTTATATGCGTAACTTATGAAATTAACTGTGCATGAGACTTAGAATTTGAATGCTTTTATATGAATTATTATTTTCTTTGAATGAGTGATTGAATGGCATTTAATGTTGTGATTGTTTCATTATTGTGTGTATTTAACTCATGACTGGAAGAGAATTTATTGATCAGATGAAGTGCTAACCACTTTTCTATTCAAATGAAATTGGTGACTAATCTATCATGACTCAAAAGCTTCAACCAAGTGACTTTTCAGCTAAACAACAGTTCCAACCAAACATGCATTCCATCTCTAGAGTTCTTTTTGACATCAACTGTTGATGTTTATAATATTTTCATAATTATTCTCCAAGCACTCCAGAATGTCTTTAATATTTTATATTTAGATAGATTTCCTAATTTTCAAATAAGAGAGTATATATATATTCAGTCTTAGGATAGTTATAAGGTTAATGTATTTTTTTTTATTTCAAGTAGATTACATTTTTCAATTCTTAATTGAGCATTTTATACTTCGCCCTTGTTTGGGAAAATTCGATGGAAATAAAAAGAAGTTGATCCATTTCTATGTTAGATCCCTCCATAGGTAGAGCAGGGCCCGCTCTTATGAAGGAAGGTGATCTGTTATTTAGTATTTCATCTTCATTATTTTTTAACTTAGAATTCTTTCATCAGTATATGTCAGATAAAATCTTAAATCTAGGACTACATTGTTGTAATATTTGTTCCATTATTGTATTGATTAATTAGAATCCTTTCTATTTCAATTTAGTTCAATTTTTAGTTAATTAGATCGAAGATAAAATAATTAATCTATCATTGATGAGTAGTTATGTTCTTAATGGAATATGCACAGAGAAGGGATTATTACTTGCTAGATTGGATGTATGAGGAATGGAGTAGTTTTATTTTGAATTAAGAACAAGAAAATAACTAGATTTCAAATCTTTTGATTAGTTAGTTTTTGAATTCAAGTAAAGGTTAGATTCTCATTTTTCATAAAAGCAAGATAGATTAAGTTTAATCATCCATTCCTCACGACCTGATTTAGCTTGGAATATGACTTACCTCTACACATTTTATGTTCTTGAATGATTTGTTTTCATTTGGAAGATTTTAGAATAATTTAAAGTAAGAAATAGGTTAGAAGAATAGTGTAAAGTCACTTCTAATAACAAAGGAACAGCCAAAACCACTCCTAACAAAGTGAACCAAACAAAAAAAACCCCAACTCTTATCACGGACAACTTTAGACACTCCTGAGTTGATAATTAAAAGATTAAATGATTAGGGAATTTTGACAACCCTATCCATAATTTTTAGTGTTGTCGCTAGGGAATGATCTGACTTTAAAATAAAATTGAAGCCTTAAGTATTGGTAAGAATCTCTTTGTTAGTTGATGAGTAGGACAATATATCAGTTTGGAGGATTCATAAGAAGAAATCTACTACCTTCTCTGGAAGGATCTCAACCACACACTATGAGTTCATCATCATCCACTTGAACAATCTCTAACCACATAGAAAACATGGAGGATGAAGGAGAAGGAGAAAAGGAAGAAGAGGTTCCTAACAGAACATTCTCTTTTCCTATTTCCATTAATAGGTAGGTTAACTAACCACCTATGAAAAATATTTCACCTTTGTTTTACCTACATTTCTTGGGAAGAATTTGGAGTACATTGACCAATTCTTGTTTGAGTTTAAATTGTTGTGTCAAACTTATGATTACACATCTCATAATAAAAATTTAAAACTATTTTCATCCACTCTAAAGGAATCACCCTTGCGTTGGTTCATGGGGTTGAATTATAATTCCATTAACACTTGGAAATAAATGGAAACATTTTTTTTGGATAAATACTAGGATTATTGTTGGGTTAGTGATAGGAAAGAGGAACTATTTAAAATGAAATAGTTAGAAGAGGAGAATTAAGAAGATTATGTGGATAGATACCTCTTTGATCTAAAAAAATGTGGGAATGGGTTGGATGAAGAAATTAGTAACCCCATTTTCCTAGAAGGCATTGATGATGAGTCAAGAGATGCCTTGAACTTGATAAGAAGAGGAGATATCAATAAACTCAATTTTGATGAAATAGTTGAGATTTGTAGGAACTATTCAATAACAAGACCATGTTCTAGGAAGAAGAACACGGGTTCCTCTTCTGATGTTTCTAAGGTCATGGAGGAAATAACAAATTTAAAAACTAATATCCTTATCCACCTTAGTTCTTAACCCGACAAAAGAACAGTAGAACCATTGGCTATATATTGTCCTGAATGTAGAGACAAACATCCATTAAGGGAATTTACTCTCAATCAGGTAGATTTGTGTGATATTTGTGAGAAGAAACATACTACTAGTAAATGTAGTCTCCTACTAGAGATTAAAAACCATATGAAGAAACCTTCTCAATCTTCACCTATGGAAGATGAACTCAACTACATAGGATAGAGGTAGTTTAACCCTAATTTTGGAGGACAGTTTAATCCTAGAAACAATTCCAATTGGGGTTTGAATCAATGGAATAATCAATGGAATCCAAAATCTCATTGGAATTCCCAACAAATTCCAATTGCACCTTCTTCTATGGAAACATCATGGGGACCACCTTGGGGGAAACCTGAATGGACTAATTATCAATGGAAGCAACCACAATGGAAACCTAATCAATATCAATAGTAGCCTAATCAACCTCAATGGTAGCCTAACCAAGGTAATAATCCTCAATAGAAAAATCAGGGACCAAGAAGACCTTGGAATCAAAATCAATCACTTTTGACTGGCTCCACACAACCTTCAAATTCTGAAATAGTAAACCAACCTCAAATTCCAGCTCAACCAGTTCCTAATCCAAAAAACAATCGACCTCAATAGCCAACTTACAACATTGATCCTAATACAATTGGCTTAAAAAATATTGATTTGAATGACATTTAGTTGAGGACTCGATTATTACCATCAAAACCTTATTTGATTAAAGATGGACAACAACATGATTTGATGAAGGATTTATTGCAAGGGAATGAAGATATTTCTTTTAATAAACAAGCACCATTCCCTGCATGACTTCAACAAGAATCAGTGGTGGTGAAGCAAGTTGAGGAGAAATGGGATGATTTGGTAGATTCCCAAAATATCAAAGAACTTAAAAAGATTAACATTCAAATTCCACTCTTGAGAGCTATCTGTGATATTCCAAAAATAAACCACGTGATTAAATCTTTGTGTGTCAAAACACCTAGAAGGAAAAATAAGTTACCTCCCACAATTCAAATTGGAGGAAAAACATATAATGTGTGAACCCCAATTTCATACCTACACAAACATAGCAAAAAAGCACAATATTATATCATATGCAGGCAAGAAACAAGGATTCCCCATGAAATCCATTTACAATGCTCAAAATAGGAAAATATGAAAAACAACATGAAAGATAAATGAAATCCTAATTTAAACAAAGAAAACTCGTTATCCCATGGGGGAGTTGGTGCCAATTGATGTGTCGAAATCAGCCCTTTCCCAACTCCTTTGTAAGCTTGATGATGATTGATCCACTTTGGTTGAATTCCTGCATAACCTAGCTAAGAACTTGATAAAAGAGATGAGAATGGCTATGCTTGAAGATTGATTTGAGTATAATAAGTTTACTTAAATTGTGGATGATCGAATGAGAGGAAGAGTCTCTCATTTATAGATTTCCAAAATGGAATAGAGAGTGAAAATAAGAAATGTGGGATAATTCAACATCCAATGCCCAAGTGCCACTTGTCAAGATGTGAATGGTTGAAGGTTGAGCACATTTTGATCAATGTGCAAGTTTGAATTTTGAATTTGATGAGGTGACATGTTTAGGGGGGATGAAAGAAATGGAGTTAATGTCACTTGGCTCAAGGCCAATGACATGTAAGAGACATTAAATGCCTTGTTGGAAGGACCAAGACCATTTGAATTTTGAATTCAAATTTGAGGGAATATTCCCTTTTGATGCCACGTGAAGGAAAATAGAGATTTAATAAATCAAAGTAATTGATTTATTGTGCAAGTTGAATTCTCTAGAGGATGTGACATAGATTAAGATTAAATTAATCAAAGTTTAATTAATTTAATGAAGAATTAGGAGACGTGACAATTTAGACTTAAATTTATGAATTGATTTAAGTTAAGAATTGAGAGGAAAGGTTTAATTAAATATATAAATAAAAATTATTTAACTAAAGGGGATAATATTATATTAAATCAAATAATTTTTAATTTATTCAATTTAATAAGAGGACTTTAGAGATTTAATTTAAATAAAATGAATTATTTAAATAAACAGAGATATAAGGTTAATTAAATTAAATTGATTAATTTAATCAACAGAGGAGAGAAATACCTAATCAAATAAATGATGATTTATTTAATTAAGGGATGAAAGGTAGTGATAAGTTGAGAGTATGATTTGGGATGAAACAATGTTAGTAGGATCAAGATCAGGTGCATGTATATTTTACGTGTCTACATAATGTTTTGTCAAGGAAGTTGATCCCTCATAATTATGGTGACTCAGGAAGTCTAGTGATTACCCTTAACAACAATTACATTGAACTTCTAAATGTCCTTATTGACTTAGGGGCTGCCATTAATGTTATTACAACTAATACAACCAAAAAATTAGGAATTACAAATGTTCAACCAACAACCACAATTTTACAATTAGCATATCAATCATTGAAAAAACCGGAAGGGATCCTTGAGGATATCATTGTTACCATTGATACATGGGAATATCATGTTGATTTCCTTGTCTTGAAAAGTAAGCAAAGAAAGATGAGCTATCCAATCATTTTGGGGAGACATTGGCTAGCAACAGTCGCTTCCTTTATTGATTGTAGGTCAAGAAGCATGACCATCTCTAATGGAATCAAACATAAAGAATTATTCCTTTACCTGCCAAGACAACCCTCTTTATCATTTAAAAACCAGAGCTGGATTGATGGTCTTAATTCAGAGGATGATGAGATCCAAGAACTTGAAATGCTAACATTGATAGAGCATGTGAAAGAGTATCAAGAATTTGTGGATGAGGAGGATGGAGACCTTGAAGTTAATGATGTTATTGATATTCAATATCACTTCCCTTTTATTAATGTCATGAATTATCATACAAATCATAACCAATTACTCCATCAAATTTTTCCACATCCCTTCCCTTTAAATACTTTGATTTAAGACCCCTCCACTCTTCAAAACAAGACTAAGAAAATTTTAGTGTAAGCAAATAAGCCTTTACTCATTAATGGTTCCTTATCAACTAAGCAAGAAGATGATCTAAAAGAGATTTTAGAAAATAATACTAAATCAATTTCTTGGGATTATAAGGACATGAGAGGGATCCATCCTGATATATGTACACACCACATTTATACTAAGGATGTTAAACTTTTAAGACAACCTTAGAGAAGGATTAATCCTATATTAAGAGATTTTGTGAAGCTGTAAATAGAGAAATTTCTCCAAGTGGGATTCATTTATCCTATATTAGACAGTCAATGGGTTTCTCTACTAGTGATAGTGCCTAATAAAAGTGGTAAATGGATGGTATGTTTTGATTATAGAGAGTTGAACAAGGCTACTAAGAAAGACTATTTTCCACTACCTTTTATGGATCAAGTATTGGATAACTTATCAAGAAGTGGTTTTTTTTTTTTCTTGATGGTTTTAGTGGGTATAACCAAATTCAGGTAGCTCTGGAAGATTTGGATAAAACAATGTTTACTTGCCTATGGGGTACCTATGCTTATAGAGTCTTTCATTTTTTATTATGTAATGCACCTGCAACTTTTCAACGTGTTTTTCGTGCCATTTTTGTAGATTTAACAACAACATGTGTAGAGGTATACATGAATGATTTTATAGCCCATGGTAAAACTTCTTTGAATAATATGAATAAAGTTTTGAATAAGTGCAAAGAGAATAGGTTGTCATTGAACCATGAAAACATTCTACTAATGATGAGTGAAGTAATTGTGTTAGGACATAACGTGTCAAAAAAGGAAATCAAGGTAGACCATAAGAAAATTGAGATTATTTTGCAAATACCAATACCTCTTAATCAGACCGAGGTGACAAGCTTTTTATGACATGCTAGCTTTATAGAAGGTTTACAAAAGGGTTTAGTAATATTGCAGTTCCCCTATTTATTTTATTAAAAAAAGATTCAGAATTTCTTTGGACTTCAATGTGTCAGCAATCCTTTAGTGATATAAAATAGGCCTTGACAACCTCACCTATCATAGTTGGACCAATCTGGGGTGAGCCTTTTCATATAAATGCACATGCATCTAATCTTGCAATCAAATCAATTCTTGGATAGAAGGAAAAATCAAGAGCAATGCATGCCATTTATTATGTAAGTAAAAATATCAACCTGATTGAGCAGAGTTACACCACTATTGAAAAGCATTTTTTAGCATTCATGTATGCCATTAATAAATTTATACATTATACTACTATATATAAAAAATTCATACATATAGATCATGCATTCATTTGATACCTGATGAATAAAGTTGTGGTGGGAGGATGCATCATTTGATGGTTGTTGTTATTATAAGAATTTGATATAACAATAGTTGATAAGCTAGGTAAAGATAATGTAGTGGCTGAATTTTTGTCTAGGATGGCTTTACAGGGGAATAACAAACCAGTGGAAGATGCCTTTCCTAATGAGCACCTAAATCCATATCTATTCAATCACCTTAGTTTTCTGATATTTCTAATTATTTAGTAATGGGGAGATGTCCTTATTTTTCATCTAAGCAGCAAAAGAGACTAATTAGAGAAAGTTATAGATCTGAATGGATTAATGGTTTTCTATTTAAAATGTGTCCAAATCATGTCATGAGAAGCTATGTACAAGAAATAGATGTTTATCATATATTGAAGGCATGCCATGATGATCCAAGTGTAGGGAATTATTCCACAGTGAGAACAGTACATAAGATTTTGGGAGTGAGCTACTTCTGGCCAACAATGACTAAGGATGTGGCTCACTACATCAAGCATTGTGACTAGTGTCAGAGAATTGGAAGGCCTACACGTTCTACAAAAATTTCACTTCAAACACAAGTTTCCTTGGAACCATTTGAGAAATGGGGAATCAACTTTGTTGGCCCCATAGACCCACCATCAAAGGGAAATCATTACATCTCTGTGTGTACTAATTATTTCACTAAATGGGTAGAGGCCAAGGCGTTATCAGCTACTAAAGAAGAAATAGTTGCAAATTTCTTATACAAAAACATTCGATAGTGGTATGGGGCACCTAGAACACTTGTCTCATATCAAGGACCGCAATTTATGTCTTTAATGCTTTAGGTATTTCTTTATAGATATCAAGTTCAGCATAGAAATTCATCACCGTACCATCCTCAAGTGAATGGGTAGGTGGAGGTGACTAATAGAGAATTGGAGAATATACTCACAAAGATAGTTTCATCTCAAAATATTTTCTCATTTGGTAGATTGACATAATTTATTTGGGCATATAACACAACTTGGAAAACAACCACAAGTTTTTCTCCATATGAGTTAGCCTATGGGAAGATTCCTATTCTTCCTATAGAATTTGAACTTAAAACACTTAGGACAACTTTAAATATGGGAATAAACCTAAATAAAGCACAAAAAAATAGAGTGTTGTAGTTGAATAGGTTAGATGAAATGAGATAGAATCCTTGCATCAAATGGAGATCATTCAAAATCAAAGCAAATAGTGGCATGACAAGAATATATGTAGTAAACAATTTACTATAGGACATTGGGGATTACTGTTTGATTCATGATTTCAAGAATTCAAAGGGAATTTTCATACAAGATGGCTTGGACCATATAAGATTAAAAAAGTTTTTGATAATGGGGTTATTCAACTAACACCTATTGATGGAGAAAGGAAGACAATGTTGGTAAATGGACACAGGCTTAGGAATTATCGTAAACCAACATCAAAAGAAGAGTTTACAATAGAACTCCAATCAAGGATAGAACATTTTACTAAGAAATATTTTTCTTCTCTAGGTGAAATTACTTGTCCTTAATAAATTTTAGTTGGGCATAAATAAAGAAGGTAAATTGAAAACCTGAAATGACATATTAACGTCCAAAAAAAAAAATCATCTTCTTGTCTTGTAGATACAAATATGGATAGATTTTTATGGCTCCTTACAGGACCAAAAAGATCTTGATAGCTTCTTATCAAATTGGAAATCAATTCCTTGATGAAATCTTTGATTAAATATTCAAATTAATTCAACTCTTGATGGCTCCTAATTACTCCTGATCGGTTGTTCTCAGTATTTAAAGAAAACCTTGAGAGGAAGACTTTTGATGGCTCTAAGTTGTTAATGACTAGTTGATAGTTGATATAATTCACAAACATTCATGAGAAAAATAATTAATGCATCATTGGAAGCTTTCAACTTCATTTTTTTTCTAACTTGTTTTTTCATTATGTAGGTATAGGTTCATTTGATATTCTATAATTTCATGGTTTGACATCACAACATGGGGAAAAAATGGTCTCCCACAAGGGTTGATCCCAACATGTTGCCCTCTTATTTTGAGAGGGATCGGATCGTAAAAGCATTACATTTATCAACTCTGAATGAGTACACTATACAATCTAGCAAACTTTGAATTATTATTATTATTTTTAAAGATAGAAAATATTATTCCAATTGGCTCTACCATCAAAGTATACCATCTATCAACATTGATTTCATTTCACACCATCGAGAGGTAGGCATTTATATGATGTATTTCTTTTTGAAAGTTCAAATTCATTAAATTATTTGTCATAAAGTTGTTATAGAGGTCATATCATCATGTTTAATGCCATGTGTAACTTATTAAACAGTTAAAATATGGGGTGGAAAATTTATTAATCTATACGACAAGATCAATGAATGTACTTCCACCACCTATTGTAAGAAAATTTTAAAACAATTTCACTAACGAGAAGTTTCAGGCATAAGAAGTGTACTCCAATGTAACTAAACATTGTGGAGGATAAAGGGAATTTAATGTCCAAGTATAGAAGAAATGATGAGTTATTTCATATTCATTTGACAAAAAACGAAACCCATCATCATTTCTGCATATTGCTATTTCTACATATCTCCTAACAAAAATTGTTACAATTTTTTTGAAAGTTCTTAGTCTATAAAAATGGCTTCTAAATGAATGGTTGAGCCAAAGGAGGCTATTTTAGATAGTGAAACCAAAAGGTGGTTGCAGCAGGTAGGTTGGTTAAACCACATTCTTAAGTATGAAGTCTGTACGTTAGAATGTGTAAATCAAAATGAATCTAATCTAATACACCAATGAAACATTAGATTAAAGAAATTAAATTAAAGAAAGCAAAACACAAACTCTAAACACAGGCAACTTCTTCAAATTCGTCCCATTGTCCTCTATCTCCAAGGATTCATTTCAAGATGCTGGCTCTCAATTGTTTTAAGCAGAAGCTTGTAGAATGGCAGCTTGAGAGAATGAGATTAATGAAAATGCAAGTGCTTTGCTGATATGATTTAAGCTATGAAACGGAAATGCTAAAATGTTGATTATGCTAATATGCTGGTTCGAATGTGACTATAGTGATTGCGTATGAAAGCTGGGATTAAAATCTACTTACCTAATGGTTGTATTTATAGATTATTGGGAGGTAAAAACCCATTTTGCAAAGATCAACGGTTGTAATTCAAACTTGCCAGAATAAACGATGTGAGATCGAGAGGTTGAGAGGAATATGAAAGGTTGAGAAGAAAATGGAAGAATGCTTTCAACCCACAAAACCTTCCTCATTCAAAAATGGAAATAAACATGGCATTTATTTCTTTATTTATGAAATTGGTTGAAGTTTGAGGATAAATGCTAATTAAATACATAAATTTATTTAATTATGTGTGACATGTGCAATGGAAGTTTCCATAATTAAATAATTACTATTTAATTATGTGTGAGAAGTGAAAGAAAAATGAGTTAATTAAATACTTACCATATTTAATTACGTGAGAAGTGAAGGTAAAGAGAGTTAATTAAATACTTACCATATTTAATTAAGTGAGAAGTGAAAGTAATTAAATATTTATCATATTTAATTAAATGAGAAGTGAGAGTAATTAAATATTTATCATATTTAATTAAATGTGAAGTGAGAATAATTAAATATTTATCATATTTAATTAAATGCGAAGTGAGATGGATTAGAAGAATATTCCATAATTCAAATTCAAATATTCAAACTATTATAAATGGAGTGATAATCAAATAAATAAATATTAAATTTATTTAGTTTAATTAAGAGGAAAGTGGCAATAATTAAATAGACTTATTTAATTAATTAAATTAGAAGAATTGGAAGAATGAACAGTATAAATAAATAATTAAATTTATTTATATGTAGATGACTTTAGAATATTAATTAAATAATTCATATTTAATTAATTAACAAGTTTGAATAACCGTGACCATTTTTAGATGTGTACATGAAGGTTATGAGTGGGATGTAATTCAGGAATTTATCAAAAAATTCCACATGAAATTAATAGTGGTAAGAGGGGAAACTATTAAGGTGTCTATAGCTATCATTAGTGGATTCTCTGGAATCCCTGTAGAAGGAGAAATTGTGAGATGGGGTCAACACAATTTAAATGAACTTCTAGAAATGTTCCATGTCGAGCTAGAGACTTTTCCCATTTTCAAAATTCACAAAGGAAAGAATAAGGGAATTGATAGAGTAAGCCTCCATGAACCCTAGTCATCAATTTCCCTTTGACTAATGAAGTAATTTACCTATGAAGCCAAGTTTTCTATAGTTTTGGTACTAGCTCTTCAGTTGTTAATTCATGTTCATCATGGCAAGGCTAAACCAAAGGTAAGAGTCAATCTACCTATATTTTTGTTTTTCAAAATCAGTGATATGGCAATGAAGTGTAAGGAAAAGGAAATTAGGATTACACACCATGGATTAATGCATTTAATTGTTAAACACAATTTTATGCAAAAAATCAAATGGTGAGGAGAAAGGGAGACAGTTCTTGTTACATACTAAAGGTGAGAATACTAGAAAATATAAAACCCCTATAAGGACTTTAAAAATAGAGAAAAAACAAAGCTCAAAGAAAGTTAGGGCTAAACATATAGGGAAGCCTCAAAAATAGAACTCTGAAAAGGAAAAAACATCAAGAAAAAGAAAAGTAAAAGAAATTGAAGCCCCAGAAGAACATAAACTTGAAGGAGAAAGAAGTAAAAAGAAAAGAGGCATTGAAAAGAAAGGAAAACTAAAAAAGAGGAAACAAGATGAAAAAAATGGAAAACATGAGAAGAAAAAGAAGTTAAAGAGAGGAAGAAATAGGAAAATAGGAGTAGAAGCTCAAAATTATCAACCTGTAATTCAGATTGTGGAATCAAGTATAAAAGAACTTGCAAAAGGAGAAAGAGGTTCTCAATCTCCAGGAAACAATTCCCTAGAATTATTTTCCTATTCCCCTACTAAAGAAACTTTTATTCCAAATCCTACTTCTCAAGGAGAAGGCAAATTTGTTGCTCAAGGGTCTCTTGTTGAACCCCCTGTTGTCTCATCTATTGTAGATGAAAAATAATTTTTGTAGCGTTTATCTCCAATATTTGAAGAAAATAGTGTTTTACCACAGTCCCAAGTATTTGATGAGGCCCAAATCCATAATGTCACCACTGGTTCTACAACTCATCTTAGGGAGCAAACAGAGGAATTATTTATCTATAGAGAAGGAAAAAATAACTCGGAACAACAAGAGGAACCAGATAATGATTTAAATCAGAGGAGAGAAGAAGAAAAACAATTTTAACTTGTACTTAAATTTTCCAGGTTGGAAAGGGAGATAGAGGAATATAAAGTACAAAATATGTTGTTAGAAATGAAATTGAAACAGAAAAATGAAGAATTTTCAAAGTCTAAAACAAAGTTAGAGAGATTTAATTTTGTATTAGAATGAGGTTAATAATTCCCATCATCATCATGCCTACTCCAAAGATCAATACACCAGAGACGATTCCAGAAGAGGTGTTAAAATCATGGGTTTGCAAATAATCATAGGATAGAAAAAAGATACAAGGGAGGTGTCTTTGATTGTGCATTATGGATTGAAACTCTTAATAAAGGCACCTTGATATGATTAATGTGTAACCATGAGGGCCTGGTTAAGAACAAGAGGGGGAGAATGATGAGGGCTTACAAAGACCTAATTTATCTTATAAGTTGATACTTGATACTTTAAATTTTGGCTTGAAAACTTATGAACTTAATTATGCATGAGACTTAGAATTTGAATGATTTTATATGAATTCTTATTTTATTTGAATGAGTGATTGAATGGAATTTAATGTTGTGATTGTTTCGTTATTGTGTATATTTAACTCATGATTGGAAGAGAATTTATTTATCAAATGAAGCGCTAATCCCTTTTCTATTCAAATGAAATTGGTAGCTAATCTATCATGACTCAATAGCTTCAACCAAGTGACTTGTCAGCTAAACACCAGTTCTATCCAAACATGCATTACAGTTCTATAGTTATTTTCGACATCAATTGATGATGAATATAAGGTTTTCATGATTATTCTCCAAGCTCTCCAGAATATCTTTAACAGTTTAGATTTAGCTATATTTCCCACTTTTCAAATAAGAGAGGACATATATATCTATTCTCAAGATAGTTAGAAGGTTATTATATTATTTTTTGATTTCAAATAGATTATTTTTTCAATTCTTAGTTGAATATTTTGTACTTTTCCCTTGTTTGGGAAATTTTGATGGAAATAAAAATAATTTGATCCATTTCTCTATTAGATCCCTCCAGAGGAAAAGTAAGGCCTACTCTTCCAAAGGAAGATGATCTTTTATTTAGTACTTCATCTTCATTATTGTTTTAAGTTATAATTCTTTCATTAATATAATGTTAGAGAAAATCTTAAATCCAAGACTGCATTGTTGTAATTTTTGTTCCATTACTATATTGATTAATTAGGATCCATTATGTTTCAATTTAGTTCACTTTTTAGTTAATTAGATCGAAGATAAAATAGTTAATTTATCATTGATGAGTAGTTATGTTCTTAATGGAATATGTACAGAGAAGGGATTATTACTTACCAGATTGAATGTATGAGGAATGGAGTAGTTTTCTTTTGAATTAGGAACAAGAAGATAACTAGATGTAATTTTTTTTATTAATTAGATTTTGAATTCAAGCAAAGGTTATATTCTTTCTTTTCATAAAAGAAAGATATATTAAGTTTAATCATCCATTCCTCATGATCTAATTCAACTTGGAATACGACTTATCTTTGAACTTTTTTTTTCTTGAATGATTTGTTTTCATTTGGAATATTTTACAATAAGTTCAAGTAAGAAAGAGGTTAGAAGAATAGTGTAGAGTCACTTTTGATAATGAAGGAACAACCAAAACTGCTCCTAACAGAGAAGACCAAATAATAAAACCCCCCAAAACCTATCCAACTCTTACCACAAATAGCTTTAGACACTCCCAAAATGACAATTAAAAATTAAATGATTAGGGAATTGTGACAACAACGACCCCTATACATCAGCTTGAAAGACCTGCAAGGGTTAGATCTCAAAAATAAAATGATTTAACAAAAAAATGAAAAAACTTACATAAAAATTGACATGAAGCTTCAATGTTGAAATGCTACAATAAATACTCTCTTGACTAATCTTTACATGATTGATGATTGCATTATAGTGATCTTGATCATAGATTTTCCAACTTAGTTTTCAAATGATGCAATGATTAGGTATTTATATGAAATTAGTCTAATTTATCAAAAATTAAATCATGATAGCCAATATTTCATATTTAAAATTTAAATAATAAAATTTTGACTCCTACATATTAAATTTTGGATGAAAAATAGGGGGACAAAGTCACCTAGGGAGACTTAGTCTTGGCCCTATTTTATGGGATAAAAGGTGTCAGGGGAAAAATATTAAATGTTTTCCTTGGTTTTTTTAATTTGTAAGAAAGTTTTGATATATGAAAAGATAAAAAATAAGTATATAAAGAAAGCCCTTGAGATGAGGGGAGAAAAAAGACTAGAAATTGTCACTAAGAAGCAATGAAACAATAATTACCCATAAAAGTTGACAGAAAGTAAATCTCCAAAGAGAAAATCCAACAATGAGCATAAACTTTTAAACCGACAACCAAAAGGCCAATGCCAAACTAAGAATTACCACTTTTTCGGAAGAAGAGAGCTTCCATTGTCCATTGAAAACCCTCCTCAACCACTTCTGTTACTTCAATGTAGAGTTTTTTAGCCTTAGATCTCCTTCCTTTTTTTTGCTTTCTTTCACCACAGTCGAGTTTCAATTTCTTATGCTCAGTTTGAAAGATTCCAAATTTTGAAGGAGACACCATAAAGTCATTGAAAAAATCAATGTTTGGATCATCTAGATGCTCCATGAATGGGAAATTTCCCTCTGACTCAGATTCAATCTCATCAATCCCAACAAGAACTAAATCCAAAATATAGGAAAGAGGATTAGCAAGCTCTAATGGCCACCCTGGGGGAGGCTCAAATGGAACCATCAAATCAATCCTAGAAATAGAGTAGGCATCAAAAAACTTGCCATGATTGTGCCAATTAAAATATGCATTTGGAGAGCTAGGTCTTCTAATCCACTTCTTGAGGCTAAAACATCTAGTACCCAGAGAGCTTGGAGAAAAGTAGGACCCAATCTTGTGCCCCATATTGTTGCAGTGAAAGCATCTAAATGGGAGGCCTTCATAATCTATGAATTGCATCTAGGTACCAAACAAAGAATGAATCTGAATTGAGCCAAGAAGGGGTTTTGAAAAATCCACAAGGGAATAGGCCCTTGTGTATCTGCATGAAACCCCCTCCTCCAAATTGATCTTAATGAAGGACCCAATATGATTAATCATCTAACCATTGAGAGCAAGAGTCCTCATCACCAAAGGAGTATTATATAACCTGATCCAGATTGGGACCACCATGATAATAGTCATGGCAAGGTCAAAGAAAGGAGTCCAAGGAGTGAGGAACAAACTAGATTTCTCAACGAACCATGGGCCATTTTACAACACAAAGTTGCAATCATCAACTAAAGAAAAGGTAATAAAAAATAAGTTGAAATCCAATAAGTCAACCAGAGGAGGAGCTAGGTTATTCCAAACGAAGAGAACCCAAACTTGAACATCATAAAGGGGTGGTCTCCTCCTCAATAGTATGATTATAAGAGAGCAACTACCAACATCTACGAAAATAGAATTAATCTACTCATCCAATTAATCTCATCCATTGATCACCATACATCATCTTTTTACCCTTGCCCTTCATTTGAATTGAGATTTCTATAAAAGCAAGTTATTACCTTCATTTTGAGGTCAACCACAATCTTCAATATTTTCCTATCACATCATTCATCTTGAGGAACCACAATCTTCAATAATTTTCTTTCAATAATTCATCATTTAAGAACCATAGTATTTGAAATTTTTCTCATATCACTATCTTGAGATCTTTCCTACACATCAAGCTTGTCAAATACATTGCATATTGTTGGTGTTTTTTCCCAAATAGTATTTGCAATTCTCTAAGAGGTAGCCAACCTCTATATTAAAGAGACACAAAGGCTAGTGGCCAACTAACAAGATTCAGTCAAAGACTGGCATCTCCTACATTTCTGGCTCTGGAGGACCAAAGTGGGTAAACCTAAATATGTTCATAAGAATGTTCTATGATTGGTAAGAACACTTCTTCTTACAAATTACAATCCCTAAACACATACTAAGATATTAATTATTCTCGGTATTGGTAGACCAAAGAATAATAACAGGTATCTTAGAGCAACGGGATTGAAAACTTCAATGTAAGATTTGCCTCTTGTAGAGAGATAGGGTTTAATATTTTGTTTTGTTTAGCTCTTAGACCACCATGTTTTAGAATTACAGTCCTGTAGTAATCTTGAAGAAAATAGCCAGTGACTCATCCATTGGATAGGAGTCATACAAAGCGTAATCCAGATATTGTTGACATATCACCATAATTCTTTACATCATGCTAATTTTAATTTACAAAACAACACTCCTTAGCAATCCTAAATGTGTAATCATAAATCTGTAACTCATTTTCAAGCAATTTCATTAACTCATTGAGCTAAAGCAGGGAAATGAAGAACACATTCAAATATACCATTTAAAATGAATGAAGATATCATTGATAGGCTCATTCACAACTTACAACACACAGTGAGGAGATAAATTGTTTCAAAATGATTATCATTTATTGCTTGGATATCCGTAATTACATTAGCAAGGCTTGCTTGCTTCATAGAAAACTAACTAAAAAAATACATTAACTAAAACCTTTTAAAGAACTACAGTAAAAGGAACTAACTGTACATATATTCAGAACTTTTATGATCCGAAAATCCAACCCTAACAATGAGCTGTGAAATCTCCTTTATAGGATAGGAGAGCAACAAAGAAATAGGCTACATTGTTAATTTCAAAATTGAATTTCATTTAGAATGAAATTCGAATTCACATTTCTCATCATTGGATAGCACAGTGCATGATCCAAGGAATCAAAAAACAGTTACACAATAACCAGTTGGAGAAAAAAAAAAAGTGTGCCAGGAACACACACGTCCACATCAACCAAATGAAATACCAATAAAATCACCGCACAACAAACCCAACACTAGCAACTACTAAAAAGACACATGGCCCCGGTACAAGTGACCGCTCCAAGTTCTCGCCTCAATTAAAAGTGGGACCACCTTCTTTCCTCCAGCCACATCAGTGCAACACCCAAGAACCTAGTACGGTGCCGCTGCAGTTATTGGTTTGACTGCAAGGGCCTCTTTGTTCACTCCCATGAGCTCAGTCAAGGCTACAAGGTAACACCGATAATCCAAATAAGTCTCGGACCCATTACCCTCAAAATCTGATGAAATCAGAAAAGGGGAAGTGCAACGCTTTAGCCTTTTGCTAACACTTTTAGTAGCTACTTCGGGTGTTCTGGGAGCAGGTTGCTCCCTCTCAACTAGCGACTTCCTAGCTCCTACCCTGGTAGTCCTGCACCCTATATATTTATCCATAGCTTCACAAAATACAACAAAATAACCACCACCTGCAAACAAAACAACTCAAAAATGTAATAATAACACTAGGTCCCTTTAGCAAGAATTTATAGAGTGAATTGGTGTGAGGGATATTGATTGCTTGAATGCAAAACAAGAATTTGAGCCATAAGTGGCTGACGTAGCCACCATAATTGCTTCTATCAGGAGGGCATCATTCACACGCTATAGAAAATAAGGAGAAGATCCTCTGAAAATCTCGAGCAATTAAAAATATAATTTTCAGAGTATGAAAGTTCATCACACAGATGATCAGTAATTTCTCTATAACTGCACTGTTGATGTAGAATGGACTTGGCAAGTCAGACAACTCAGATTGAGTTAATCAAGCGCTAAAAATCCACATCATCGCCTCAAAAAACCAAAGCCAATCATTACCCAGGAAAAAGGAGGTCGCAACCGGATAGTGGATCCCACCTAGCCCCGTCGCTTCAAGAAATAGGCCACGTGTCACCCGTTCGCAGACCTCGCGATACTTTAGATACATTTATTGTGCTCGTTCGAGGTCTGCGAGGGACAATTATCATTAACCTCATAATTTAATCCCTTCATCGGCAAAAATATGGCCATTTGTCATTGCTCGCACCTCAGGAAAAAACCTTGCCCCTTCGTATATGCCAGATGGCGGCATCTCGCAAACCTCGCACTACTTTGTAACATCAGTAGAAACTCCTGCGAGGTTTGCGAGAAATGGTCCAGATCAAAACCCGTGATTAGACGGTTAGCCAAATAGCATGTATGGACATGTAGAATATTCAGGTGGGACCGGCCGGTACAACCCTCGGCGGTACAAATGCTTAAGCCTAGATAGTAAAAGAGACCGACAAGATGGGTGAAAGGGGCCGGTAAGAGCACAAAGGAAAGGGCTCAACCGGATCACTTAAGTGACCGATTACCTTCGGTAGCAAGTCACCGTTGAAACATAACATGAGGGTTTCAAAATTTAATAATTCATATCACCATGGGTAACTTTAAACTCTAAAACCCTAGCCTTACCCCCTTTGAAATTGAAAAATCCCATTACATACTACAAATCTTAGAGAAACAAAGAAAAATGGAGAAGAGAATGGATGAGAATCAACTATGGCATAGGAATTGAAGTATTATTGTTTTATTATTTGGATTTATATTGTCATTTGTACTTCATTATTAGATTAGGGTCATTATGGCTTGAATTTAGGTAGTTTTGTGGTTACTACTATTGATTAATGCTTTATTCCAAATTTCCCCTATCAATAGTTTGTTTTGTCAAAAGTCAGGGTGACAATAGGTTTATTATGGATGGAAAATTTATTGTGGATGGAAGATGGGCGGTGGATGATTTATTTCTGGGAAAATGTTTCAAAAAAATTTGAGCTTTTTTAATGTTTTGAGGTAGTTTTGTTCTTTTGATGTTTTCTAAGTTTGTTTTTCGAATTTTTTGTTATTTGCATGTTTTGGAATTTTTAATATT
Organism: Sequoiadendron giganteum; assembly: GCA_007115665.2. NCBI lineage: Eukaryota > Viridiplantae > Streptophyta > Pinopsida > Cupressales > Cupressaceae > Sequoiadendron > Sequoiadendron giganteum. Next base: position 130,703,323 of record CM021103.1, on the reverse strand, counting down.
ATTTGGATGTTTTTGTTATTTTTCAACATATTTGAATTTTTTTTTTAATTTTCAATATATTTGATGTTTTTGGGATTTTACAAATATTTGAATATTTTGGGGATTTTCTAAATATTTGAATGTTTTTGGGTTTTTGGAATTATCTACATGTTTTTGGATTTTTGGAACGACTTAGATGATATACAAGAATCCAAATTGATGACTAGGTTTAGGAAGATGCCCCTAGTCACATATTAGATTGCTTTCTTATGAGCTAGATGAAATGACCTTAGGAAAATATCGAGTAGTATTGATAGTGATAGATACTGGTTGAACACGAATCCATGCTAGGGATATGGATAGATTGATGGATGGATGAATGGATGAGGATTTATTATGGATAAGGATTAAATATGGTTGGATGAAGAGAAAGAGATTTTGATAGATGGTAGATGCTACTTATTTACACATGGCATATGTTTTTTCAATTTTTTAACCAAGGTAGTTGCCCAAAGTGCCACGAAAGTGGTTTTCACTAGAGGATTATTTTTTATCTTTACTATTTTATACTGTTTTTGGATTTTTACAATTTTTTATTTTTTTGGAATTTTGAAATAAGATACCCCTCATGGGTTAGGCATAGAACCATTTTAGATGATTTTTGTTGATAGGTTCCTACAAGGGCTCCAATTCAAGTGTTTCTAAATGATATTTTCTAGATCCATTAATTATGGTAATAAAAATGACCTGTAAGGTTATAATTTATCTTTGCTATCTTGAAAGTGCCAGGCCTTGATTTTCTTCTTGTAGCTTCTACGAAGACAAATCTGATAGGATTTCAAATGATTTAGTGCTTCTAGATGTCTCTCATCTAGAAATTATATCTCTTTCATCCTAGACATCTAGTAATCTTCGTCATCAATCAGGTGTTGTAATGAAACACTTAGTGATGGGAGATTGACCTTAATGGGTAAGATGGATTCAATTCAATAGAACAAGGAATATGGAGTGGAACTATTAGGTGTTCTAATACTAGTTCAGTAAGCTTGTAAGGAAAGATTTAGTTGCAAATTCTAATCATAACCAACATAATTAATAGTATTTTTCAAGATTTTCAAGATATTCTTGATAGATGCTTCAGTTTGGCCATTCCCTTGGGAGTAGTATGGTGTGGGAAATAATTTTGGATATGAAATTGGGTAAAAATTTCTCATACATCATTTTTTTTTAAGGGTGTTTCGTTGTCCATGATAAGGGCATGAGGAGCACCATATTGACATAGATAGTTGAGGATAAACTTGGATTTATTTTACTAGTAACATGTAAGTCATAAAGAATAGATTCAATTCACTTTGTAAAGTACTTAGTGGACGTGATGATAAACTTGTGTCTATTGGATGATATGAGTGAAATACTTCCAATGAGATCAAGCCCCTATTGCAAGAAAGGTCAAGGTGGTGTTATAGGTCATAGTTCCTATGCTAAAGCATGGATGAGATCACCATGTTTCTGACATTCTAGGCATTTCTTTACAAATTAATTTTCCTCTTGTTACATGGTTGGAAAATAATACCCTATTCTAAGAAACTTCTTCACTAAGGTAGTGCCACTTGAATGTGACCCAAAAATGCCATCGTGCACCTCTTTTAAGTTAGTTGTAGCTTCTTCTTGGTTAATACATCTAATTAGTGTGTCATCAAGACCTTTATGGTAAAGGATATCACTAATAATGACAAAGAAAGAGGATCTCCAAATAAAGTTATTACAGAGGTTATTGGTAATATTTGGTAGAATGATACCATCATGAAGGTATAGGTAAATGTCATGGTACCATGGGGAATTGAGGTCAATAAATTCACACATGGATTATGATTCAAGGATTTTTAATTTTTTTATGAGAAGATGCTCCACAATAAATTCAGTGTGACATATCTAGTAAATATCCAATGATTTCCATAGTATTCACTTTGTAGAAATCCAAATTTGACCTCTCCCATAAGGTCAAATTTGTCCCCTTAATTTTCCTATCTTGACTTTCTCATCGATGTTAATTTAATGATTTATTTAATTAATATTCCTCCATTTCCCTAATGCTACTAAGGTATTTAATATAAATAATTAAATACTTTATCTTTATCCCCTTTCCTCCCCAAATTAAATAAATATTCCAGTTTCTTTAATTTGGTTATTTACCTTTATGAATTTAAATCAATATTTAAATTCACCATTTTCGCTCTCCTTGTCCCATCTTCCATAAACCTTCCTTAATATGGATTAATTTAATTAATTTATGATTAGGATGTGCACACCCTTAATCAGGATTGATTTCACATCCTCCATCATAGCCTGCTTGTCTTAACCCTTCATTATCCATCTTAATCACCTGTTTGCACAACCTAATTACTTGATTAGGTCACTTTAATCCCTTATGCCATTTATGGCATCCCTCCCAAGTAAAATTTTCATTAAATTATTTCTCCTTTAGGAGAAGGCAACTCTTCCCGATGTGAATTTTTTAGTCACATTTATTCCTCCAAGGATTTTTGAGGAATTTTTAATTACTCAAAAGTCTTATCACCCACATGGGTACAAGGACCTCCTTTATGAAGAGATCTTGTCCAATACCAAGGTACAAGGTAGTACCTCCACCTCATGTCAAGATGTGAGGTCTTGTGACTTCTCAACTCACCCTAACCCTTAATCTTGTCCAAGGTGGTTGCATCTTGACCATTCATTGCTTAGTGGTTTTTCCCCTAAAATTAGAGGAATTTTCCCTCATTTTCAAGAAAATTCAACACATGCAACTTTAACACTCAAGATCTCAAGCACATTTTCATTCTCATTTGCTTCCATATCAAGCCTTTATCCAAATACCCACTTGCATCATTGCATTCCTTATATCGTCCACATTATTTTGCATCTAATTTCATGTCATTTTCCATCAAAAGGAGCACACAAATCAAGCAAATAATAGGGCCAACCAACCAATCAACTTGGACAAGGTATATCACTTCTTTATCTTTTATTTTGTTCAAGTTCAACTCAGGCCAATCTTGAGGTGTTGTTGTGTTTCCTTTTGTTTTGCATTTAATTTTTTGTTTTGCATTTTAGATTAGGGGATTTTCACTACACACACACTTCTTTGTTATTGAATCTCAAAATATTCTCAAAGGTGATGAACATGAGGTATTCTTTAAATCTATCAACTAGTATTTTATATGACATCAATTTTTCATCCTTAGTTTGATAGTCATCATTCACTTATCTTACCACCAACTGGGAGTCACCATAAACCTAGAGTTCCTTAATTTTCCATCAAATAGCCATTCTTAAGCCTGTTATGAGGGCTTCATACTCAGATATATTATTGGTGCATGAAAAATCTAGCTTGTAGGATTTTGGAATGAAATAACCTAGAGGGGTAATGAATATGATAATAGCTCTTGATCCATGTTGTGTATGAGAACCATCAAAATAAAACATACATTGGTTTGTTGATGTTATGGTAAACACTGCCTCATCTGGAAATTCATATAACAAAGGATTTTTAGCATATATAGGTGCTTCTACTAATTAATCTTCTATGACCTATCCTTTAATCACCTTTCGATCCATATATTTAATGTCGAACTCACTCAGGATCATAATCCACTTGTAGACACTTAAAAATGTCTCGAATGATATACACACTTGAATCTGATATGTTAACATTATTTTATCCTGAAATCCATCCTCTTTTGTTGGCAGATGGTTAGCGCTCCCCTCAAGATTCGTGACATGGTCTAACCTCCTCTCATGGATCCGTTAACTCTAGGAGTTATATCGGGCATTAACAGGTCGATCTTTGGGTGCAACAAAAGTTGTGGGGCCAAAAACTAGTATTAGAGCCAAAGGTATCAGGTTTGAATCCCCTCGGGTAACATTGAGGGGGAGTTTTTTGGCAAATGGTCAACACTCCCCTTGGGATTCATGACATGGACTCACTGCCTCCCATGGATCCATTAACTCTGGCAGTTGTATCGAACATTAATAGGCCGATCTTTTGGTGCAATGACAGTTGTGGGGCCAACACTTTTTGCTTGCTTGATTAAATTAACCTAGTCATTTAATCAAATGCCTCATTTTCACCTATTAATCGAATTGACCTAATTGGGTTGATTCACACCCTCTTACACTAACATTTCACCCTATTCAATTAAATAAATCAAATTATTTAATTTAATCCCTAAGTCCTCTTATTTAATTAAATAACCATAAGTTATTTAATTAAATATCATAATGCATCCCCTTTTCATTAAATCAATTATTTAATGAATATCATATTATTTCTCCTCTTGCACATTTCAATTTAGTTTTAATTAACTAAATTACTAATTATCCTCACCTTCCCACTTGCAAGCGAATATTATTGGAATATTATTCCTTTGCACATTCCTTCAAAAGAGAATATTCCTATGCAATATCCCCTTTTGTGCACTCATTCCTCCAACATATCTCTTAACCTCTTCCTGATTCTTAGGAAGTGTGTTTATTGAAAGCTAATTTGGACCATTGATTAAATTAGTTGATCCTTATCAATTTTCAACCTTAACGATGGGTTAGAATCCTCAATCCATGTTTCATCATCCTTTCATTTGTGACCATTGATAGATCAAATCAATTTGAACCCTTGATTTCTCATTTTCTCTCCTATAAATATATCACTATTTGGACAAAAATGGATCCATATTTTGATAACAAATTTATGTTGTTGAAATTCATATTCACTTGCATCAATATTTCATATTTGATAGCATTTTATATTAAAGCTTCATCCATTTAGCTTAAGCATCCATTAATGGCCTCCATGGTAACTTAGTTTGCATACATTTTAGCATAATTTTCTTTAAATGGATTTTATCTTTGAGATTTGTTTACATTTAGCATAGATTTTTATACATTTTATCTATCATCTTATAATTTAAAACTCATCAATTCATCATATTAATCTAGTTTTTCATCATGTTTCACACACATCTCATCGGTTTCATCAGTTTTCTTTAATAAAACTGATTGAAACAAGCTCAAATTATCCAAGGGATTGGGAAATGGTCGCCATTCCACATCAATGAGACACCACTCCTCCAATAGGTTAAAATTTAAGGTCTTGGAGTAGGGTTTTGTTGCACTTTCATGTTTATATCATTTTATTTTAATGGATTTCTAGTTTTGATGAATTTCAAATATTTTATTGGTATGATTGCTTAGGGAGTTAAATAGGCTTCAAATTCATTTGGATCTAGTTTATTTAGTTCACACTATGATGATGGTCACATTTTGGTGCTAGAAGGAGGGATATATTGATTAAATCTAATAAATTTATCTTTAGATTCTTGTTTTATTTTCTTTGTAGATATAACAATGCCATTGATAAATTCAGTGATGCATCTGATAAGCATCATTGTACAACGACACACTTTGGTATAAATTTAGTGACGTGTAATTTATTTTGTCACCACATATTTAAAATAGTGACACTAATATGATTTTTACAAATAGTATAAATTTCATTATAGTGACGCATCAATTATAGTGACACAATCACTATTTTACTACAAAGTGATGCACTTTTGATATAGCGACGCATTTTGAAAAATTTCAGCTACATAATAGATTTTAGTGATGCAATTGATTTCAATGACTCTTTTTAATTTGTAAACAAAACAAAGACCTAATTTTGAAATGTGCTTTAAATTTTTGATTTCATGTGCTCTCTAGCATGTTATTGACATATGGTTTTTGTTTTTAAGGCCAATTGGTTTTGCAGATTTAAAAAAAAATTAAGTGAAGAAGCATGCTATCATTTGACCATATATTGTAACAAGTGTTTTTACACTTATGGGACAATTAAACACATTATATATTTCTTTAGGACCAACTAATCTCCCATTGGATTTAAAATTAACCTTCAAAGTTGGTTAGAATTGGACCCACATATCCTCATTTTTCTATATCAGTTAAAATTGAACAATCAAACACTTTCATTTGGTGCTTAAATTTTTTTTATTTTTTATTTTTAAGGTTAAAATGAATGAGTGCTTTCTTTTCTTTTTTTTACTTGTTGTGTATATCCACTTCCCTTCCACTTCATATGATCTTAGATGAAGAGAAACACTCAAGTATACTTTTTATTTGTGTTGATTGTGTATACTCAAAGTAAATATTGAGTTTTGCACCATGTTTTACCTTTAGAAGGCCTACCTCCCGATTTGTGAGAGGGAGCAACCCAATAGGTACTTTCATTTTGGCCCACTATATAAATAATTGGTGTGATGAAAGTCATCAACCAGCTGATGCGGATGCTCTATACCTACAAAAGTATCCCCTAGTATTTGTGTGATACGTGAAACCCCTTAGATATTTCTAAGGTCTAGGAGGCCTCTTAATTGAGTGAATTGATGCATGCATAGATACCATTTTATCCTGAAAAACATTGATTACGAACCTTGTTTTTAGTACAATTTTTTTTCATCCAAAGATTTCTTTGAAGTGGTGCATTGGAACTTGGATTCCAAAAAGCTGCATGTCATGTCTAATCTTGGTTGAAAGTGTAGAGGTTAATATTTAATTCTTAACATACATCTACACTCTTACCTAGATTTCATATAAAATTGTATCTTCTAATATGAAGAGCATGAGGCAAGCCCATCAAAAGACTATGCCACTTGAGCTAGGGTTGTAATTTCTTGTGAGTTAGTTTAATACTTTGCTTGGTTCCAAAAAAAATTAAAACACACATCAACAAGTTTCTCAAAATTTCAAACCCTTTGGTTTAAGCATGGATACCCTTTGAAAAGTCTTGATTTTGATGCTTGTCCTAAGTATTCCTTCCTTAGAGACTTCTAAATATTTGGCTTATATCTAAATCCATACTTTCCAAATTTAATGTAGGTAACTATGGACTTAACTTCATGATTTTCATATAATGGACTTTGTGAAATGAAGTATGTTTTTGACATAGACATTTTTTGAAACTTAAGAAATACAAGTGTATGTGGTAAAAATAAATTCATTAATCAAGATAAACTCACAATTGAATCCCACACATGTGCTTTTCTTCATGATCTCTTGCAAGACCAAAGTCCTCAAGTGAAGATCCACCTTTTTTCTTTTGAAAAATAGACATCATAGTTCAATTCTATCAAGAGGTGCATCTTGAAGATTGACCACAACCGAGACATCTTGCTAAGAAATATTTATAATCACCCTTCAAGGAATGAACCGGACTTGCATATCCAATATGAGCTTTGTATTTAAATCACTGAGTTCTTAGGGTTGTATCACTTTAGAGGTATAGCATTTTTCTCACTACCTTGGTCTAGCAACACTAAATTTCACTCTAGTTTAACATTATTGGTTCAAAACATTACATCCACACTTTATCATATTCCACCTTTCAGTTCACCAGAATTTATAAACTTTTGGACACACCAACACTCTTTTGACTTAGACATCATCAAACCAATCCCTTAACTTAGCTATGTTGTGTGTGAAATGGATCCTTTTCCATGCACTTATTTGAGTTGTTTGTCACATTTTTTGGACAAATTTATCTTTAAATTCACAATTCTACCTTCAAGATTTACAAGTTCATTAACACCTTTCATCAAAATATAAAATCTCTTAGTCTAAAAGTGTTGTGCCAAAATTTTACAAAGATCACTCTCCCCATATCATTCACCCATTCACACCATTGGTCCAAAACAACTTAGAGTATCCATTTTAACAAAATTTGAGTTAACTATAGATTTTAAACATTACAAATCCAAACATAACATTCCCATAAGTGACCCACAATTTATGGTAACAACAAGATCGCAACATAAGAGAGTCATGGAAAAATAAAAAGTCAAATCCACCACAATTGATACCAATCCATAATAATTTGATCTAAGGAGTCATTCTACCCCCTCACAACAACCCTAAAATCCATTGGGACCATATTAGGTAGAATATATCACAAAAAATCCATTTTAGCTTACTAAGGAAGAACTCCTTGAGTATAAACAAGAAAGTCAAGCCTTAGCGAAAGTGGCTTCAATTCCCCCATATTTTTCCACACCAAACTTGGCACAAGGTTTAACTCCATCCATGATTCCACCAACTTCATCACTTGGGCCAATACAAACACAAATTCCTAGTCTTGCAACTAGTCTTGCTAAAGAATATTATCACAGTCTTCCTTTGGAAAGCACCACACTTGTGGGTACTCTAAACACCAATCCTAACCAAAACACCACTTTGACACCTACATTTGGTGCTTGTACCATTCCTAAGAATCCCCTACATCCACATAAACCACTTACAATCCATGATGACCTTCACATTTTGAGCGCAACCATCTTCATCCATCCCCACAATCACTACAATTGTGCCTAAAGTAATGCAAAGTAGTGTCAAAAAATCATCTCAAATATACCAACAAGGGAAAGTAAACACCCTTAACGCAACAAGGGACATCTTCATCTAACCACCCCATTGGTGCATCAAACCCTTTGATTGCACAAAATACATCCATCACCAACCCAAATCAAAATAGCACCTTGGTCACAAACTCTATCAACCAAGGTAATCCCTTGGTCCCACCTCAAATACAACAAGTGAACCCCCTACCCATTGGTCAAGGGAACCCTTTCAATCAATTGCAAGATTCAAATGTGTCATTGCTATTGCAATACCAAATGGCACCATCATCATCTTTACCCTTGGTCCCCCACATTATGAAAAATCAAATGGGACCTAAAACTTACATTCCTCCATCCCAATCCACCATTTTGTAGGGAATTTCAAACCAAGGAAACCCACAACCTCTCATCATCGACCCACAACCCACTCAAACCATAAACACCCAAAAAACAAAGCAGATGTCCCAACAACAAAATGATCCTACATTGCAAGCACATGCTCTATATTTGCAACAAGCACATAAGGCTTATAAACAAGCCTTATAACAATAGCAACAATCAACCTTATTTGATCAACAAAAACAAGTCCAACAAATAGCCTTATCTACTCAACAACAATACCAAGTGTGACAAGAAGGTTTAGCTGCACAACAACAACAAAAAACACAACAAGAAGTCATAGCAACAAACAACAAAGGCAAGCACAAAAAGCAGACCTACTGGCCCAACAACAAAAAGCTCAACAACAAGCCCTTGTGGCCCAACAACAAAAATAATCTGAATATAAATCCTTGCTATCCCAATAGTATGCCCAACAACAAGAAGTTCTTGCATAACAATAACAATAGTAAAAAAAATATTATACTATAATCCTCAATAAAACATCATTAATCCAAACATATTAGGAGAATATACGACTCTACCACCATCACCTTCATAATATCCCACACCACCATACACACCATAAAACATCCCATCATATCAAAATACCACTTATAATTCATCTATCATCCCACAGTACACACCTTACGGTCCTTTATCAAACCTACAAGATGATATGGAATCAAAAATCGAGGTGATAACGCAACAAATGCAGGGCATTCAATTGGGTAAAACAAATATACTCCATACACAACAAAACTTGTGTCCATATCCATTTGATAGAAACATCACAATGGTACCTTTCCCTCTTGGTTTTGAGGTCCCTAAATTTGATAAATACAAAGGGAGAGGAAATAATGTGGATCACTTCAAATAATTCAACATCATGTGTATGGAGGTTTCCTACAATGATTCTTATTTGATGCGCCTCTTTCCACGAAGCTTGACAGGCTTAGCCATCAATTGGTTTTCATAGTTTCCTCCAAGTATCAAAACCTTCTAATAAATCGATGATAAATTCATAGATCACTTCTCCTTCAATTTTGACATGGATGTGAGCTTACAAGAATCGTACACTCTCAATCAAAACAAAGGATAATACTTCACTAATTTCTTGCAAAGATGGAGATAAAGAGCTAGTAAGAGCAAGTGGTCCATTCCTGATGAACAAGTGGGGATTATCATAGAAAATATTGATCTAAATATATCCTTTCACTTAAACATGCAATGCATCACCACTTATAATGAGCTTGTCCCTAGGGCCCTCAACATCAAGAGAGCCTAGATCACATAGGGAAACACAGGCATATAGAGACAACCACCCATCAACTAGTTCAAATGACAAGCCTCGTGTTTGGGCTAAAAATAAGAACGTGAAAAATGATGGTGTGGTGGATGCTAAGGTAGTCATAAGTTCTTTGAGGCCAAACACAAATCAGCCAACCAACATCCAACCAATTTTACAACAAACCACACCCTCACCACAGAATAATCAATTCAATAACACTGAAACTCAACAAAGATGAACCCCCAATAGGAATAACTACCCAAAATGAAAATACACACTATTGGGGGAACCTATTGAAACTATCATGAAGGAATTGGTAGATTTAAACTTGATAAAACTTCTCAATTTCCAAAACTACCAAGAACCATAGGATAAACCACCCTAGTACAATGAAAATGATCTTTGTGACTTTCATAAAATCAAAGGACAAAAAACAAAGAACTGCATGAAACTTAAGAACATCGTCCAAGACCTTATCAGGAATAGAGACATATATATTGATGTACCACCCATTAACCAAGACCTAAAGATATACAAGAACCCTATGTTAGATCAAATAAAATGGAACGAGAATGGGAAAGGGAAGAATTACACTAACGCACATGTATATTCCAATGTGGTCGCCTCTTATGACAATGTTGTAATAGTTGTTACCATCAAATGACCTAGTAAAAAGTGTGAAGTAACCACATGATCTGGAAAGGTTACCATCTAAGGAGCCTCATCTCAACCAAGAGCATATCCTACATTTCCAACATCCAACCCTAGCAACTACAGTCTCCTAGATCAAGCTAAAGAAGACCACCACACAAATCTCTATTCTATAGCTATTGAGGCTATCCCCCACACATAGGGAGATATTAGAAAAGGATTTATTTGATTCCCCATTGTTCATAAGAATAAGGTTAAAATATTATTATTATATGGAAGGGTTGGTCTCAACATTTTTGCCCTTCAATTGGTCAAGAAATTAGGTTATTCAAAGGACACTATTGAAAAAACAAAGAGTACAACCATAAGGGAATATGAAAATCAAGAAAGAGTATCACAAGGCATCATCATACTACCTATTCAAGTGGGTCCCATAATTTTTGAGACTACATTCCAAGTAATAGACCTTGATATCCCCTACAACATCCTTCTTGGTCAACTATGGATTCATGCCATATAAGCAGAGCTTCCACATACCACCAGTGCATCAAGTTTCCTTTTGAGGATAATGAAGTTACTATTTATGGACACCTTAAGAATTTCTAATACTGCGAGAACCTTGAGGCTAAGTTCTACAAGATCCATTATATACCAAAGAATTGTGAAGGACCTCCATTCTTATCCTAATTTGTTGACCCATCCTCCCTTGCATCCACATTAGAATCCAAAACACCCATTGTGCAGAATATCCCCAACATAAAGGCAATAATCAAGGATGATGGTTGTGGAGATTATAAATTGAAGGACACTTTTGTGTTGGGTGAGTTACCTCTTTCCCTCAAATATCATGGGAAGCCCACACCTATCAACAAAGTGAATAAAATTTTAACGCTTGCATCTACCACCTTCACCAAATAGGGGGACTTGAACAAAGAGGATTTCAATGAGGCCATATCTAAACTGCTCAATCAAGACAGTCGACCCACACTCATTCTTCCCATGGAAGATGATAATAAAGGTCTACAGTTAATGAATGTATTGGGATACAATAAAAATGAAAATTTGGGACAAAATTATAATGGTTTCTAGAACCCATCATTCCTAAGAGATGTCCAAATAATTTGGGATTAGGTTGTACTACTAGCAAGGTAACCATTCTTGGAAAAGGTCCATCTACTATGAAGGTTGAGGCTTCCTCTTGGTTACCAACATCGCATGATCCTATGCCATCTCACTTTACATCATTGATCTATTTGAGGGTGCTTCCCTCTTTATTATATCCACAACACTTTTACCCCCAATGATCAAAACACTAAAATAAGCCTAGTGTACACCCAAATCATTGACTGGGACCAACGAGGAGCATAGATTCTAGATTTATTTGAAAATGATCAAACAATATTAGAATTCATGGGACTCAGTGACAACTTACCATGTGGAGATCACAAAGTTGGTTTTTATATAGATCTATACACACGGTCATACTATGGGGAGATGATTGAATCCTTCAGTCACAAAATTGATGACATGAAAATAACATTCAGATCTTTAAGTGAAAACTACACCGTGGCTCTTTTTGATCCTAAAATAGTAAAAAGAAAGGATGTATCCAAGGGTGAAAACCTCTTTGAGGTGCCAAAGTATGAGGGATTCGATATCCCCTTTAGTGAAATGCATTCAAAAAAATTAACAGTTCTAGCCAAAAAGGCCACCTGAGTAAATGTAGGAACAAAAGAAGCACCTAAGATCACTTCCTATGTTGAATCCTTGTTGGATGAAGAATAGGAAAACCTAGCAGTATTTCTAAAAGAAAGAAGAGAAACATTCACATGGTCATACAAATATATGTCTGGAATTGGTCTTGAAGTAGTTGTGCATCACTTAGCAGTCTATCCTAAGGCCAAACCAATGAAGCAAAAATTAAGAAAGATGCACTCTTTGATAGCACTCTAGGTTAAACTTGAGTTGTAAAATATTCTTGAAATCAGATTTATCCAACCCATTGACTATCCTGAGTGGGTTTCCAACCTGGTACCAGTCTCTAAACCCACTAGGGGCATCAGAATATGCACAAATTTTAGGGACTTGAACAAATCATGTCCAAAGGTTGATTTCCCTCTTCCCAACATAAACATCATCATCGATTTCACCATAGGACATGAAATTCTATCACTCATGGATAGATTTTCTGGCCATAACCAAATCATGATCACCAAGGAGGATCAACACAAAACTGCATTCACTTATCCATGGGGGACATATTGTTTGAACATTATGTCATTTGGGCTAAAGAACGCAAGAACGACCTATCAAAGAGAAATGGCCCTAATATTTCATGATATGATCCATAAAACAATTGAAGATTATGTGGATGATATTTTGGCCAAATCAAAGAAAAGGAATGAGCACATAGAGGTATTGGGACCCATCTTTGATAGACTTGAAGAGTATAAGGATGGTTGAATCCAAAAAAGTATCTTTGGGGTAACATCAAGAAAGCTTCTTGGCTACATCATATCACAAAGAGGGATAGAAATAGATTTAGAAAAGGTAAAAGAAAATTTATACATGGAACCTCGATAAACATTGAAATAGATGATGGGGTTACAAGGAAGGTTATAATCCATTAGGAGGTTTATAGCACAATTATCATATAAGATTCATCCTTTCTCGCATCTTCTCTATAAAAGAATAACATACAAGTGGGATGAGAAATTAGATAAATTATTTTAGTAGATCAAGGACTATCTATTGTCACCTCTAGTTCTCATGTCATTGATACCCAAAAAACCATTGATCCTATATATCTTACAAACATCAATAGCACTAGGTGCTTGTTTAGCCCAACATGATGAAATGAGAAAATAAATAGTCATTTATTAAATCAAAAAGACCTTGGTAGGCTATGAAATGATCTAATCATCCATTGAGAAAGCATTCTTAGCAATGGTCTTTGCCTCACAAAATATTATACATTAGATGGCACAAAAAATCAAGCTTATTACTAAGATCGACCCATTAAAATATATGTTATCCAAAGCAACTCTCACTAGGTGAATGGCCAAATGGGTAATGATCTTAACTGAATTTTACATAGATTATGTGGAGCACAAGGCTATCAAAGGACAAGTTATTGCAAAAAAACTAGTATAAGCACCCATTTATACAGAGATTCCTTTCATATATGAATTTCTTGATGGATCGGTGTTTCTTTTCTGTAAAATAGATCAGTGGAAAACATACTTTGATGGATCATTTACCCAACATGGACGGGGGGAAAATATTTTCTTTATCACCCCTTAAAGTGATTGTATTCCAAAATCATATTGGCTATCATTTCCATGTACCAACATTATTGTTGAGTATGAATCCCTAATAGTAGGTCTAAGGATATCAATCCAATGGGAGATACAAGAGTAAAAAGCCAATGGGGACTCATAGCTAGTTGTCAATCAAGTCAATGATAACTACCAAACCAAGGATGATAAACTTGATCCTTATAAGAAGATGGTAGAAAGTATTAAGTAATTTTCATTCATATAACCTTGGAGAAGATACCCTGTGTGAACAATCGAGCAATAGATTTCATGGAAAAATTAGATCATTGCTAGGCATGCCACACAATGTCCTTTAATGTGAATTCTTGGTAGAACAAATTCTCATACCAGCTTTCAAAATTCTTGAATCTAAATTCATGTGCAAAACCTTTGTTCTTGGATCCCCATGGTATCATGATATATTGACCTACCTCGATGGAGGTACCCTACCATCCAATATCATCTCCAACCTTAAGAAGAACTTCACTAAAAAGTCATCTTGATTCATAATCTTAGGTGATACTCTATACTGTAGAATCATCAAAGGGACATTGCTACAATGTCTCAACCAAGAGGAAGCCTTGAATGCCTTAATAAAAGTACATGAATGCATTTTCAGTTCCCATTCTAGTGTAATAACCTTATCCAAGAAACTATTGAGGATGACATATTACTAGCCAACCATGGAAAGAGAATCCCATTAGTATGTGTAGAAGTATGCTCAATGTCAACAACATGGAGACCGTATTCATGCTCCAACTCAAGAGTTACAACCAATGGTCACACCTTGGCCTTTCTCAAAATGGGGGTTTCACCTCATAGTAAATATTACTCCCACCTCATCTAATGGCCATAAATGGTGGGTGGAAGCCATTCCTATGACTTAAATAATGGGGAAGGAAATCTCCAAGTTTATCTTGAATTACCTTATATGTCATTATGGTGTTCCACAATCCCTTATCTTAGATAATGGAGCACCCTTCAAAAATTAGGATGTAAGAGAGCTATGCCAATAACTTAACATCCAACATTAGTTATCTACCTTGTATTACCCCCAGGGAAACGGTCAAGATAAGGCTACAAACAAGACCATTCTAAAGATCATAAAGAAAAAACTCAATGAAGTTGGTCGTGATTGGTATCTATAGTTAAATATTTCCCTATGGGCTTATCAAACCCATATCCACACACCTACAAGTGCAACCCCTTTCCTCTTGGTCTATGGATCATAATCCATCTTACCTATTGAGGTCGAGCTTCCTTCATTGTGAGTGTCACTGCATAATCTGATCACTGATGAAGAGTATAGGGTATCTCAACTGAATGAGTTAGAATTTGGATGAGCATCATCTTGATGCCTTAAATAATTTGCAAGCTTACCAAAATTAACTTAAATGGATCTATAACAAGAAGATCAAGATTTGGTCTTTCCAAGTTGAGGATCTTGTCCTCAAGCAGAATCAGAAGAATCTTCCAGATCAAGACAATAAAGGAAAGTTTGAACCTAACTAGTTAGGTCCATTTGTTATCACATCGAGCTATGGATCAAGATTTTACCAACTTTCAATTCCTAAAGGTGAACCCTTTCAAGATCCAATCAACAATATGCATCTCAAAAAAATTTATGCCTAAGCTTCAAGGTTGTAAATCTCAAAAAATCAAAAAATGATAGAATCCCAAAAAAAAGAAAAAGGATTGAAAACAAAAAAAATCATCCTCTAGTGAAAACCACTTTGGTGGAATTTTGGGCAAGTACCTTGGTGAAAACCTGGAAAACAGGTGCCTTGCATAAATAAAGCACATACATCTATATATGTCTCTTTCTCTTGTCATCCATTGCATCATTCATCCTATTTATTCCATCACCCATCCACGTTTGTATCATAGCTTGATATTATCAAGTATTGTATTCCCCTTTAGTACTACCTAGCACATTCCTAAGGTCAATTTTCCCTACTTGTATCTAGATATTCTATCACATCACATTGGGGGAAATTTGTTATGCATCAGAACGAGTTCTTGTATATCTTAAGGTTATTAAAAATACATTCAAAAATCTCAAAAAATTCATAAAACATTCATCAAAATCCAAAAACATTCAAAATCCAAAACACATCAAAATCCCTAAATAGGTCAAAACATCAAAAAATTGAAAAATAGTTGTTGGCATATGGCTAAGGCATTTTTCTTATAGGTGTTGTCATTGATGGCAACCCCAAGCCATGCAACTCTAGTCTTGCATCTGAATGGGCAACATTATTTTTGGCTCCTACTGGCAGAATAGAGAAAAGAACAAGAGATCCAGTTAAAGGTATAAAACTTGGTTTAATCATCTCACCGGACAACTATTTTGGGTTATGAACCCTTCAAGAATGTTTTAAAAGCTTTCAGTATCTTAGTTTTGATTCCCAATCACTAATAAGTGATCTAGGAGGTACAATGTGTTAATCTATCAAATATCTATATTAGAAGGCCGACCCAGCAAAAACAGAATTCGTGAATGTATTTAATGAAATTAATTATAATTTTCATTTTTGGATTAAGTGTTGTATGGGTCCTCTCCTGGTCTTAACCAATTTTGGAGTTTGTGCATAATGATTTGGTGATGGATCTGGCCGACAAGTTATAAATATCTTGATATCGTATGGAGTCGACTGTTGGATGAACTAATCCTTGATTGTAGATATATATAATGGATTTCTTTCATCATTTGGAGTAGCATGGTGTGAATTGTATGTAAGATAGAAGTGGTATTCTATGAATTACAAGTCATTGCAGAGCAGTAATGTGAATCTAATGCGAAGAGCAGAAAAGGGCAGAGCAAAGTGGAAAAATAGCAAGCAATCTAGAATAAGATTCATGAGCTTCACTGGAACTGTTACTTGGCATTGTAAGATGATATCATCTCAGTTCATCTCTTCAGATAGTTTTAATCTAAATTTTGTAGGCAATAAGCATTTATCTTTGAGTAGTGAGCTCTAGGTAGTGTGCCTGAATGCAAGTGCATTCCTTTTATAATTCCTATACTTTGTGTACTCAAATTGTGGATTAATCTCCACCATGGTTTTTCCCCTAATAGGGTTTCCATGCAAAAAATATGTGTCATGGATGTTTACTTTTAATGGATACATCTTTCCTTAACGCAATGATGAAATGCTTTCATGTTTTGACTGGATGAAACTTTTGAATATTATTGAACACTGATTCACGCCTCCACCTAGTGTTCCCTTGAGTCCAATAATTGGTATCAGAGTGAGTTCCTCTGGAGATGTTTTGCAGCTTGAGTTGGATCTTGGAATGTGATGGAATCTGGTAGTCTTCAACAACAACTTATGGTAGCTCTTGATGACCTTGATTAGTCTAAAGTAGAAATTCAAGAATCAAAATCAAATCTTAGAGATGCTGAGAAATTCATTCAATCATTAAAAGATCAAATAGTCAAATCGAGGGTGAAGAGGAAAGATCTATGTGATCAGATATAGTAGAAGGAAAAAGAAGACATGGATGATGCTCACCTGAATCAAACTTTGAAGGAGATAACTATAGAATGTAAACATCTTGCCAAAGATAATACCATTCTAAAACATCAGATGGAATCTATGATGATAAAGATGAAAAAAGAGATAGACGAAAGGAAGAAAAGTGAAGAAAATCTTGCTCAGACCCTGAAAGAGATATCTGATGAATGCAGTGGAATAAGTGGAGAACTTACTCAGTTGGAAAGTGAACTATAAAGAACCAGAAGCAATGAAGAAGAACTTGGTAAGAAGATTACTACCCTTAAGAATGATCTTGGCATTGCAAATGAATTCAAAGAAAGGTTTAAGATTAGTTTAGTAAAGCTTGATGAGCTAACTCAAGGACAGAAGAGTGGAATTGATAAAAGAGGTCCCGGATATGAAAAGGGAGATTTTCCAGATCAAGACAAAATAATTTCAGACAGAACAAAAATAGAAGACATCCGGTAAGACAACCTAATGCACAAAAATTTAATGGATATTGTTTTTCCTGTAATAAGTTTGGTCATATAGTTGCTCAGTGTAGAAGTAACATGAATTCAAGAATTTCATCATTTGATGGTCAGTGTTTCAATTGCAAAAAGCATGGTCATAAATCAATTGAATGTAGAAATGTGTCAATTCACTCTATTGATAAAGGAAATGTTGAATGTTATGCATGTGGGAAGTTTGGACATATTGCTAATCAATGCAGGATGAGAAGAAGCCAATGGAATGGACAAAGGAATATTATGTGCTAAAAATATGGTCATGTTGCTAGACTATGTAGAAACAAAAACATAGATAGAAGAGGTCTATTAAATAGAGACAAAAATACAAAGAAAAATGATAATAAAATAAGGGAAAAATGATTGTGGATGAAATGAGGGATCAAATGAAGAAGACATGGGTAAAGAAAAGTGAATCTGAAGATGGTAATAGTTCCATATCAGAACCTGCTTCAGATAATTCTTCCAAATATTGATTTGAGGCTATTGGCCTAGGGGGAGCTTTATCAAAAAATCCTTCCTCCCCTATCTATAGATGGTACCAGAGTGAATAAAATAGTCATGAAGGTGTACTCTCAATATGCAAAAGTTTTAATGTTCTCAGAAAAGGAAATTCAACAAACCTGTAAGTCTGCAAAAAAAAAAAAATTGTGATCGCCTCAGGAAACAAAGTATCTAGAAATTTTAGGGCAAATGCATTTATTCCAAATGTGTGAGCTATAAAAGTTAAGTTCAAGCCATCATTTGTCACTTTTCATTATTGAAGAGAAGACAAAGAGCACTCGACAAGTGGTTTTCAAAGCAACAGAAGCGAATTCATCAGAAAATCCATGAAGTACTTCAAATCACTCTCAAATTCTTCATATAATTCGATGTATAGTTGCGAACCCTAAAAATGCAAAAAATGAAGCAAATCAAAGGATTGATCATATTGGATGAGTACAATAGTACAAAATTCAGATCTATGAGAAATTTATTGCTTCCTGATGAATTGAATCAATTAAATGAAGCCAATCACATAAATTTGGATATGTGGAATGAGTTTATGTACTTCATGGATTTGGAACTTGAAAAATTCTTATTGAACAGATTGCACGATGATGTGTTAACTTTGGATAAACCCTATACAATCTCAAAATAAGTGATTGAGAGATTAACTGGATTGTATAAAATTGGTGATGTTCCTAAAAATAAATCTATCTGAAACAAGGAGGTAGAAACCCTAACTAGGATAATTGGAGATCAAAGATCTCTACTCATAGAAAAAATAAAAGATCTTGTCACAAAGTACATCTTGCATGGCATAACCTATAAAATCTTTCACCAAAATTGGGAAGGGGCTACATCAGCTGGTGTTGTATATATTACAAATAAGATGATAATTGAAGGTCGAGACTTTGACCTATGTGTATTATTGAAAGATCAGATGCTGGAAAATGTCCAATTGACAAAAGAATTGAGGTATCCATTCAGGTTTGGTACCCTAATTATTTTTTAGGTTATGTACTTTCTTAATTCATTACCAAAAATTGATAATGTAGAATGGACATCGGATAAAGCGGTATGTACCCAAATCTACTCTTCTGCTAAGATTCTATCTAATTAGGATTTAGAATTCAAAATTTTCTCTAAGAACGTGCTTATAATATGTGGATCAGTCATTATTTCTCCTCCAATGAGTAAAATGGAAATTGGTTCCTCCTCTGGTAGCACTGTCAGAGGACAAAAGAGAGGTGAGGAGATTATCGAATACAACCCTCTGGAAAGTAAAGTTCCCAAGATTGAAGGAAAAGGGAAAGAGAAGGAACTTTTGAACATTATGGATGAATATTCTGATGGAGAGCCTGAGAATCAACTAGAAAATGATTCTAGTATTGAAAAAGGTAGTGAAGAAGACGAAGATTTTTCAAAAGAGAAACTTCATAAACTTATCCAAAGCATAGGTGGTTTGTAAAAGATTGCAAGGTTATGTTCAATCAGACCATCTTATGATCGAGACTTAATTTTGGAAGTTCTAAATGCTCATATTGAGAATTACAAGATAAGATTGGAAAGTCTAAAAGATGTTCTACCTGAAGAAATGATTGAATGTAGCAGAGAATCAATAGGCTCTGAAGACAAAGGCTAAGAAGAAGGTGAAATTATCTCTCACTTGAAAGAGCAATTCAGACTATCTCTTGCTAAGCTTAAAAAGAAGATGAATGGATTAAGGAAGTGTATTGACTTAGCCACAAATATATACAACTACTATGTCTATTGGCCTCATGCAGATAGTAATTACAAGGATATGTTGGATCAGATTGAGACAAAACTAAACAGCATTGATAAAAACTTTGATTTGTCTCAAGATCTAGATGGAGTCATCAGAAGAAGAATCTGAGAATTGCAGGTAGCTCAAATAAAAATTCAACTTTCCAAGAATGTTCTTGTGGACACCTTTTGGAAGGTAAAATATTTAGTTGAGTGCAGACTGGAGCAGCTGGTGGAAATTCTAAAAAATGGTGAAACTTTGGAAGGATCAATCACAATTCCTGAATATCTTATTGAGATTATCAACAAAACTTCCAAGAATAACACCTTGATTATTAGCATTGGGATTGGAACTGATAGTTGGGAAAAGTTTCTTCTAGAAGTGAAGAAAAACAAGTTAATTTTTTAAAAGATAAGCAGTAAAGTGAGTTCAAGTTTTTGAAATTTTGTTCAAAGGAGAAGAACTACAAGCATATATATATGCTAAATTTCTTAAAGGATTGATGATTTTGAACACATGTTTTGTAACCATTTCAATGCCTTTTTGGTCAGATTTTTTGGCATATGGAATCCCATCTTTGTCATTGATGTCAAAGGGGGAGAGATTGCAGTGAAAATGCCTTATGAATCTCAAAGAAAAAAAAATGCAGCAAACAGTTTGGCAGTATACCCATAATGATTCCAACACTTAGTAATCTTTCACTAAGTGTTGCCATCAATTCCAAAGGGGGAGATTTTTGGCATATGGCTAAGGAATTTTTCCTATAGGTGTTTTCATTGATGGAAACCCAAGTCATGCAACTGTAATCTTGCATCTAAATGAGCAGCACTATTTTTGGCTCCTATCGACAGAACAGAGCAAAGAACAAGAGATCAGGTTAAAGGTATAAAAGTTGGTTTAATCATATCACCAAACATGTATTTTGGGTTATGAACCCTTGAAGAAGGTTTGCAGAGGCTTGCATTATCTTAGTTTTTATGTGCACTTACTGATAAGCGATCTAGGAGGTAAAGTGTGTTAATCTATCAAATATCTATGTTAAAAGGCTGGCCCGACAAAGACATAGTTCGTGAATGTATAAGATGAAATTAATTATAAGTTTCATTGTTGGATTAAGTGTTGTATTGGTCCTCTCTTGGTCTTAACCGATTTTGGAGGATGCACATAATGGTTTGGTGATGGATCTGGCCAACAAGTTATAAATATCTTGATACCATATGAAGTTGATTGTTGGATGAACTAATCCTAGATTGCGGATGAACTTACTGATAAGCAATCTAGGAGGTATAGTGTGTTAATCTATCAAATATCTATGTTAAAAGGCTGGCCCAACAAAGACATAATTCATGAATGTATAAGATGAAATTAATTATAAGTTTCATTGTTGGATTAAGTGTTGTATTGGTCCTCTCTTGGTCTTAACCGATTTTGGAGGATGCACATAATGGTTTGGTGATGGATCTGGCCAACAAGTTATAAATATCTTGATACCATATGAAGTTGATTGTTGGATGAACTAATCCTAGATTGCGGATGAACTTACTGATAAGCAATCTAGGAGGTATAGTGTGTTAATCTATCAAATATCTATGTTAAAAGGCTGGCCCAACAAAGACATAATTCATGAATGTATAAGATGAAATTAATTATAAGTTTCATTGTTGGATTAAGTGTTGTATTGGTCCTCTCTTGGTCTTAACCGATTTTGGAGGATGCACATAATGGTTTGGTGATGGATCTGGCCAACAAGTTATAAATATCTTGATACCATATGAAGTTGATTATTGGATGAACTAATCCTTGATTGTGGATATATATAAGGGATTTGTTTCATAATTTGGAGCAGCATGGTGTGAAGTGTATGTAATATAGAAGTGGTATTCTAATGTGAAGAGAAAAAAAGAGCATAGCAGGGTAGAGTGGAGTGGAAAAATAGCAAGTATATCCAGAATAAGATTCAAGAACTTCATCGAAATCGTTACTTGGCATTGTCAGATGCTATCATCTTAGTTCATCTCTTCAGGTAGTTTTAATCTTAATTTTTTAGGCAATAAACCTTTATCTTTGAGAAGTGAGCTCTAGGTAGTGTGCCTAAATGCAAGTTCATTCCTTTTATAATTCCTATAATTCGAGTACTCAAATTGTGGATTAATCTCCATCATGGTTTTTCCCCTAACAGGGTCTCCACGCAAAAATTTTTGTGTCATGTTATGTATGTTTACTTTTAATGCATACATCTTTCCTTAATACAATGATGAAATGCTTTCATGTTTTGAATGGATGAAACTTTTGAATATTATTGAACACTGATTCACCCCCCCCCCCCTCTCAGTGTTCCCTTGAGTTCAACAATAGTACCATGTCAAACTACATTGTCTCTAATCTTGAACATCATAGGCATGGGAATCAATGATGTGCCCTTGCAACACCCTAGGTTGGTCCTTTAGGATTCCATCATAAAAAACTTACAATGCACCAAGTGTTCATATCTCATCAACAATAAGTTAGAGTCAACTGAACTACATGGTCTCTATGTGTATAATGTAGGAAAGGCTCATCTTTGATAATCCCCCAAGGCCCCTAGGATATTCTTTTAGGTTATATTATGTGTCAAAACTCATAAAACCCTAAAACATTTGAAAATTGAAAACCCCAAAAATATTTGAAATTTGAAAATTCTAAATGGCCTCAAATAATCAAAAGACCTAAACATTCAAAAAGACCAAAAAAAGCCTCAAAACATTTTCAAAACACCAAAAACATTGAAATATTCCAAAAAAATATGAAATCATCCATCCCATTTTTCTTTCACCCATAATAAATCATTCGTCATCTTCAAACTTTGGTAAAACAAGTAGAAAACAAGGATCACAAGTTGTAAAGTGAGAACCTAGAAGTCAAAATCTAAAGTCTAGATCATAGGTAAATGATTCAATGGTGTTTATATCAACGGCCTATCACACACCTAGTCTTATTCAAAACATCCAATAAATATTTCCTAGGATGCATCCTTTTGACAATGGTCATCAACATCAAAAATTACTTTAGCTATGTTAAGTTGGCAATAGATATAGATAACATTGACTAGTTTTTTAAATATTTTCTTATGATTTATCTTGTTGACCTATTCTAAGGACCTCTCAATGATGTCTCAATGATTTAGAGAGAAAGGAATGGGGCATCAATCATTATCTTTCATTTTTTGTGCTTGTGGGTATTCTTCTAAAATAATCTTCATTCATATTTGCTTACTTGTGTGTGGGGAGGTTGTTTAGGGTAAGTTGCTAACTATTGTGTATGCTTTGGTCTGAAATATTATAGACTTCTAAACTAAATTTTAATGAGGTTTTTGTATGTGAAGGTGTGAACAAGAATTATCCTATCTATTTGTAGAATCAAATTCCATCACACTAGATACAATGTCATCCTGGTTATCAATACCAGGATGCATCATTTCCATGTGGTATATCAAACATAAGGGATGACAGAAAGTCCATATCCTGAATATGAGAAAAATCATCCATCTCATCTTGATAATCTAATAAAGTCTCGATGGATCCTAGACTTGTTGGACTTCTGAATCAATCTCAAAATCAATGATCAAATCATTCATCTTATTCTTCTATCTCCTTTCCACACTAACCTGGTATCATGATAGTAAAAAAAAACCAATGCATCCACCCTACATCTTCAAACCATTAGCATACATACATCCTACATAATCATATCATATCATCTACATATCATTAATAATGACATCATTATATGAGAAATATGAGAAAAAAAATATTTGTCTCGTAGCATGTCATAGAAAGATACTGAAAAAGAAGAGAATAACATCCATTGCATTGCATCCATATCATACATCGCATATCACATAAACATCACATCATAGATCATCTCATATCATATATAATAAATAAAGAAGTGCATCCATAACATAAATATTTACATCCATTGTATCCATACATAATCATAGCACATGAAATAAATATAACATCACATCACATTGTATATCAACACATCACATCATAAATCCACATCATGCCATCTCATATTTAACACAAAATGAATTTAATGATACAATATCATAATCAATGTTTTTGAATATCACCAAGTGTATAATATACAACAGGCTATCAAGAATGAGCCTATGAATGTATATTTGTATAAATAACTCAGGCTATTTATCCCAAAAAAGTATTAATCATCGTGCCTTTGGTTCAACTCACCCTATTGTCCAATTAAGGTTTGACCATCAAAAGCTCTCAATGCTACCCCACTCCTCTGGGAGTAGTCTAGCTATCTAATCTATTGGATAAAATCTCTATGATAGTGCATCCTATAATAGGCAGCCTCTGTAACTACCTCCCTATATAATCAAGCAAATATAACCTATCCCTAAGCAGCAATTATAACAACCCCAAGATACTAGCATCATCCAATCCTTGGGGAAACCATAGGTCCAACTGCTATTGCAACTGAACCTCTCTATCATGCTCTATCATCATAGCCAATAGTTTTTCATGCAATTGATCTCTCTCCATTAAGTGCAAGAATCTACCCATCCCTTGGATCTTGCTATTATGGTTGTTGTTGCTATTGATCGAGTCACTAGGTTTGGTCAGGTTGTTGGTGGGCCTAGTGCCCATGATCCTACAATCACTTCTGGTGGTCATCTTTCTATCTACCTCTACCCCCACCTCTATCATGACCCCTACCTCTCCCATATGGGTATCCTCCTGCTAAGTCTATCAATCGAGTGGGTGGCCACCACCACACATCATATCTTGGGGTAGTACCTACATTTGGTAAACCCTAATAATATGCCTAGGGATGGGCAACTAGCTATCTGAACTCATTGATTGCCACTACGAGATCAATCTGTTGGCCCCACTCCACCTCTCTCTGTGACCTAGAAATTATGGTTGTATAGTCCTCTGGGGCACATCCTAGGTCTCCCCAAACTATCATGCTACACGGTCAAGTAGGTATCGCTCAATCATCATGTTCTCCCACCCTTGGATGTAGTGGGTCTACCTAGCAAACAATAGTTGATACTAGTCCTCATACCATGCAGGAACCTGTAACCATGGCCTCCATTTAAAAATGGTCATATCATCTATGACCCACAACCAATATGTAATCCCTATGGGCCTAGTGTGTTGTAAAGTCATGGAAACTTTGTATCAATACACAATAGGCTCATCCTCATGGACATCGTCCAAAACAACCTCAGGTCTCAACACAACTATATGCTTGTAGGCCCATATGTGAAGGAGTGCGATGTCAGCCTCGATGCTCCTCCCTTGGCAGTAGATTATTTGGTGCATATCATGATATAATGAAGCCAACATGACTAGACCCCATGCATACATAATGGTCCTCTAAATCATGCCATGCCATACCAGCCCCCAACCTAGACTAAAACCTCTGCCTCATCAGTATGGGGTAATCACGCTAAAAATAAGAGCAGCCATAAAAATCTAAAGATAGATACCCATCCACGGCATAGATCCAAGTCAATAGATGAACTTACTAAGATGATCTCATTATAATGTAACAAATCACTGCATGCATCCCTCCCAACCTCTATTTTGTAAATAAAATTCTCCCCATGAATGTGAAGCCAAAGGATCCACCACATGTCCTCGAGCATGATTGTGGCCTCACCGCTGGGAAAATGGAATGAGGATGTCTCACTATGCCATATCTTGATTAGCATTGTCATCATTGCTTGATAGGCATGAATCTCTGGCATAAAGGTAATGAACCCTAGTCCAAGAGCTCATAGGTGCTTTATTGACACATAATAGAAATCATGTACCACTACTAAAATCTCAACTCAATGCTCTTGACACATCAAGGGTTGAATATCCTCCTACACGCATCACACACACAATGCCAATTTGCCTAAAAACTTGAAATTGGTCAAAATATGAGTACATGAATCTATAAAATCAATAGCATCATTACTTCTATGGTGTGTAGTTGTAATATTTTTAGGAGTACGTCACTATTTTAGTGACATAGGTCACTATACTCAAAACTGTGTTGGCATTTGCATGTAGCACTTTATCAAAATTAGGGGTGTGTCACCATTTAGCTGGTGCATCACCATATTTCCATGGCATCGCTAAACCCAAAACCCCAATGTGTTGCTCATTTAATCCAATGACGCCCAACCCTAAGTGTGTCACCAAACTATAGAATCTTGGTGCATCGCTAAACGCTAGGTGTGTCGCTGAAATATAAATAGCGATATCAACAAGACCTTGGCACATTGTAATACAATGATGCCCTAAAAATCATAGTTTTAAAAGCCTAATAAATGCCCCAAAATGTGTAAATAGAGAAAAGTTTCAAGTCACATACCTAGGATCCTACATCTGCTCAGCACTAGCACTGTCAAACTCGGTCAAAAAGGTGAACTAGAAGCACACATCATGTCATCTTGTCAAGGTGTCAAAGGTCAAAATTCAATAATTCTCTATAGTGTGAATTCAAAAATGAATTGAAAATGACCCTTTATCACATGTTGAATCCTAAAAATTAGGGATTTTGGCCTTAATTTCATAGTGCAACTAGGGTTTTGGCCTATTTTAACCAATTTCAAAGCAATGAAGCTTATTTTACACCATTTTTGTGTCTCTCAAAGGGCAAGGAAACTAGCTTAATTCCTTTCGCTAGGGCAAGAGTGGGGCATCTAAAAAATTAGGCTTTTAAAAAAAATGATATGAGCAGTTGTTTTACTCCAAAAGCGCCAGTCTTTGAACCAATGTAACAAGTACCTCACTTAAAAGAGGGGAAAAATGTACAAACCTAAAATTTTCATGAATGATATACACACTTGAATTTGATATGTTAACATCGTTTCGTCTTGAAATTCATCCTCTTTTCACTTGCTTGATTAAATTAACCTAGTCACCTATTAATCTAATTGACCTAATTGGGTTAATTCACACCCTCATGCACTAACATTTCACCTTGTTAAATTAAATAAATCTAATTAGTTAATTTAATCCCTAATTCCTCTTATTTAATTAAATAACCCTAAATTGTTTAATTAAATCATATTGCATCCCCCTTTTAATTAAATCAATTATTTAATGAATATCATGTTACTCCTCCTCTTGCACATTTAAATTTAGTTTAAACTAACTAAATTTCTAATTATTTGTTATCCTCAAATCTAGCAGTGCTTGATTCACTCGATAACACCCTACAAAACTTGTATGTTTTATAGTTCCATGAACTTCAACCACATAAAATGAGGAAAATTTTGATTGCCCTTGATGCATAGTTCTATAATTAAAATCATATGTTTGAGCATCTCTCATTGTTCATCTTTTTAAAATCTTTGAAATGGATATTTTTGTTAATTCTGACTCTTTGGGAGTTAGTTAATTTTTCACTCATGTTGGAGCATTGATTTTTAGTGCTCCTACATGAGCCTTATGTTTGAAAAATTACTCCAAGTGTTGGAGAAATGATTTTCATCGCTCCTAAACCATGCACTTGCCCTTACATGAACAAATGGTGTTTATCACTGCTACAACATGTTTCCTTCTTTCATGTCCTTCACGTGCACGAGCGATGATTTTTACCACTAGTGCATCTCTGATGTTTCAAAAATGTTGGAGCGGTGATTTTCACCGCTCTTATATTTTCACTCCCTTTTTGTACACTCGTCATAAATGAACTACGATTTCATTAATGATTGACCTAATAGCTTATTAAAGTCATTTTTAGGTTAATTTATTCTCATCTTAATCCATTTTTATTCCTCCTCCTTCGTGCTAATCGTCTGAGATCTTAAGAAGCAAAATTGTGGACAGATTTTGTGGGCGACTGTGGACTAGTGTTTTCGTACCTTGCCTTTTTCTTTCACCAGGTATGTGTTTTTTCTATTCTCCTTCATCGTTCCTTTGATGCTATCTCTCTTTAAATAGGGTTTTGATGCTTTCTTTTTTGAACTATTCTTTTTTTGTCATCATTGGCCCTAGGTTTGTTCATTCTTCTTGCTCGTCGTTTTCTATCCTTTTGAGTTTTTTTAGTCTACTACCCATTACATTTTTGTAAAGTTTTACCCATACATGTTTGAGTGGTGGAAATTTTGGATTTAACAAATCAAAATGATTAAAGCTTCAACACTTTCACATGATAATTTTCCTCCCATGTGCAAGCGCGAGATTTCACCACTTTTGTCAAATGTCTTTTTCACCAACTCCAAATGTAGAAGCAGTGAAAATCAACACTCTTACACAAAGTGGTCTTTCCTCCCAAATGCCAAAGCAGTGAAAATTTCTTCCCTTACACTTGAATCCATCAATTGAAAAGACATGCTCGAGTGGTGTTTTTTAGTGCTCGAGCATGAATTTTTTTCCTCCCAAAATGCACTAGCACTAATTTTTAGTGCTTGAACATCAAAACTCCCAAGTGATAAAGACATGTAGGAGTTTTATTTTTCAATGCTACTACATGGAAATAAATTTCTAAATATTTAAAAGCGTTGATTTTCAGTACTCCTACACAAAAAAGAGTTTTTCACATAAACACTCAAAAATCATTCCATTTGTGCTCCAAACCTCGTTCTATTGTGAATGCTTCGATTTTCATGTCTCATAGATCATTTGAACTCACTCCAAAAAAATTGTTTGCTTCATGCATTTTAACTCATTCTCAGAATTATTTTTCTCCTAACATCTCCTAATCCATTATTCTTGCGGCTCTTTTCAAATTCTTATGAAGTGATCTTTAAAGGTGACGTTCCTTGATCTTTGACACTCTGAGATGACATCAAAAAAGCCTCCATCATCTTCTGAAAAGGAAAGAAAGATGAAGTACAAATACCAAGGTTTCTTTTCACCTACTGTTGTGCTCTCAAAAGTGGATGAAATAAAAGACATGGAAATTGGTTACCAAGATATACAAGATTTTGTAAAAAGGAATGAGAAGAATCCATTAGAGGAAATTTTGAGATCTATCATTCATAGAAACTTGCACTTAGTATCTACATTTCCAACTACTACTCATAACACGGAGTTTTTTCTCTGAGTTACATCATATTACATTAGAGGGGACAAAAGTGTAAGAGATTGTGTTGGACAAGTCATGATGAGGTTGGATCGAAAATTATTTGATATTGTTTTTCGGGGTTCCACACATGGAAAAATATAAAGATATCTTCATTCAGCAAGCATAGGAGGTCTATGACAAGGATCCAAATAAGGCTAAAACATTTATTAATACTCAATGGTTGAAGACTCCAAGGCCCACTATCTCTAGATGGCCCAAGGGAATTCCTCGAAGTGATTTCAAGGAGGATGTTCGAGATATGATTACTCTTCTGAGTAGAGTGAAAGGCTTGCTCATATCATTCCATTTTCAAGATTGGATATATGATTATATCTACATCATTATAAGGAGGAAAGTACAAATAGATTGGGGAACTTAGATAAGTGATGAGATTCATGAACAGTTTATCAATGTGCCAACTACCTTTAAATTCTATATGACTTCCTACTTGGTGTATGTTGTTGCAATCATGAGGCAATTTCCAAGGTTGTCAAAAGAAGGTAATAGAATTCTTGTGCCTATGTATAAATTTTATTCTTAGCTAAATTTGAGGAATAGTCTTAAACATTTTAGGAGAGTCATAGATGCTTTATTTGCAACTCTATTTTTCATTTTTGATACAACCCTTGAAAAGAAGAGAGTATCAGATGAAGCCTACAAGGTTGTAAGTAAGTTTGGATGTGTCTTCCTATATTTTCCTACCTTTACATATTTGAGAGTAGGTTTCTATACTAGGTGACCATATATGTTGCCTAGATATCCTTCAGACAAGTGGTTACTAATGGAGTTGTGCAGATAATTGATCTCATTTCACAAAGAACGTATTAAAATTCACAAGCCAAGTTTCAAGTACCACTTACTATTGGGAGATATACTATTCATAGTGTACAAAAAGAAAAGTTAGTAGCTACATAAATGAAAATTGTGACTATAAGGAAATATAAATACAAATTTCAATTTGAATATAGAAATGTGAATAGGACACTTAAAAAGGATCATCAACATGTCTACCACTTTGAAGATATATGGGAAGACTGCAGAGACGAAGAAGAAATTAAGAGAATGGATTTTTGTAGATTGATAGTAGAGTAGATCAGAGATCTTGGTGTAGCCAATATTCCAGTGTATTTTAAAGGCCTTGGTGATATCATGGATTTTTCTTATGTAGAGAAATAAATTATTTGAAAGCCTTTACCTCTTGTGCAATGGTCTAAGAAAGAAAGTTTTTATATTAGAGAAAGAATTTATCCTATTCTACGTAACATAGTTGAATGGTTGCAAAATGAATGGATTTCAAGTGAAATATTTTTTAGGATAGAATCAGAAGGAGAAACACCACAAAGAGAAACTAGCCAATGGTAAGAGCTCTACACTAAATAGAAGCATGTGGTTACTCCTTCTTCTTCTCAAATAGGTCCGAAGATCAAATTTATGTTTGGTAAAAGTGCTACACAAACAGTTGAAGAAGAGGAATCTATTGAATCAGAACAACCATCTCTAGAGGGAAAGGAGCTTGCATCTGAAGAGAAATCATTTGAAGAAGAGGAAGATAATGAAAGTGAAGAATCAATAGAATCCACAAAAGATGAATATTTTGTAGATGAAGAAGGAAATGAAGAGTTTTTTGGAGAAGAAGGAGAATAAAAAGGTAAAGAGGAATAAAGAAGGCATGATGATGAACTAAAACTATCTCCCCATGAGAATATTATTGAAAATATTCCCTGAACCCCATCGCCTGTTACTACCAATATCCATCATACTCCTTCAACTCCCACTACTCCACCTCCTCCTACAATAACTTTGCATACAATGAAGGTTTACGTTCCTCCTTCAACATCATCAGTTCTTTCTACCCCTCTTGTAGGTTCCATATTCCAAACTAATGATGTTTCTTCAAGTTCTCCATCATCCATCCTAAGCCAATATTCTCCGTCATATGAAATCTCTTCTCAAGAAGAGTTTAATAGATTCATGAATGATTCTTTGGCACAGGATCCACTTGGTTTGCAGTCTATTGGGTCTCTCATGATTGATACTACCCTAATTGTTACAATATCATTCATTCCTACATAAGCACCTACTACATAGGAGTTTAAAGTAAGTCAAGAAGGAAATACTTCATTCCTACCCCCTTGGCTAATCTTACAAGTTTTAAAGCACAAGAAACAAATTATTTCCCCAAATGAGCTTGACCTTGAAGTGATAGTTCCTCCAAAATTCAAGGGGAACAAAAAGGATAAAATTCATTCAAGACTTCATATAGACAAATCAGGTCACAAGTATGTAGATATTGGTTTAACCCAATAGGAACAAGGTGATGTGAACATGGAAGATTACACTCTAACAAGACTTAAGCTTGCTAAGGTAACAAATGCAAATGCAAAAGAAGATGCACAAGTAGTCTTGAATGCATTATGAGGTAGACTTGATAAAATGGAGCAAGCTAAAGATATGTACAAGGATAAAGCTAAGTGATATGCATCAATTTTGAGGAAGATTGCAGGCTCCTGAAAGAATGTGCAACCTTTGACCATGGTGAACTTCGAGGAACCAGTAGTACAAAAATTGGATAATTTTTTCTCCAAGGGTAAGTTGTTTTATGATTTAATTAATGAAATAATAGAATAAGGCTCACAACTCATAGTTGTTGTAGGTGAAAAGACTTCTCAAGTAGCCAAGTTTAAATCAGAGCTTAAGAAAGAAGAAAACACACTTTCCAAAGAGAAGAAAGAAATGGAAAGATGTCTCTCATTTTGGTCACACATGAAAGAGACAAAGCTGAATAAGTTAGTGGAAGTTGAGGTTATTCCTGACAAAGAGAATTATGTGGAAATAAGAGAATCTCTTAAGAATCGCATACAAGTGATCAAATATCTCATTGAGGACATCCAGCAACTACAAGAATATTTTGAAGGACATCGTTTCATCGTGGTGAATGAAATTGAGGATTTAATGGGTAAACTCTTTGATGGTGATCATACTTTCCTCCTGATCAGCAAGATTACTCAAATCTTCAAAGAAGCTATGATGGACCAAGTGGAAGATGAAGGATTTTCAAAGACTTCAGTGAATTCCATATGTGATGTACGACTTTCTCTCAACAATCTCAAGAAAAATATAGATAGATGAAAAAAAAATTCTCATCTACAAGAAGATCAATTACAAGAGTTCATACAATTGTTGATTATACAGTATGTCTAGATGGGGCATTCATATAGGAAACAAAGAAGAAATATGAAGACTTTTGAGCCCAATGCAAGGAACCATAAAGACTTCTTGTATCACAAATTTTAGATATTTTATATGCTTTCTTCTATTCTTTATGTAAATAAGTTTTGAAATTTTACATGTCATTTCAACAAATGTAATCACATGTAAATAAATATGTTCTCATATAATTGTGGACAACATTTTTGAATAATTCAACTAGTTAGGTAGGATTTTCTTAGATTTACTCTTATGATTTTCCTAGATTTTCTCTCCTCTCCCATCCATAAATAAGAGAGGATTCTATTGTAATGGTTATCTTTTATCTTTTGCAACAAAGTGTTTCCCACTTGTGAAGTGAATATTGAAACTTTGAGTTCAATTTTGTGAATTTAATTTTGATCAATAAAGAAGTGAACTTGCATACCAAACTTTGTTTTGGGAACAATTATCTTATGGTTTGATTGAATTGATAGTGATTATTAATTGAGATTGAAATGGCTTTGAGTAAATTTGTGTAAACTTTAACTTACACTCTTTACTTGAATTTGTGATATTTTTGAATACTATTGGTGAATTCTCTATAAGACTTTGTGCTTATATGTATTCATGTTTTTCATGGGATTATTGTAAAGTATATAGAAGACTTTGTGCTTCTCATACAACGTTGGTTAATATCTTGAAGGATTCATTTTTGGAAGATACAAAATGACTATGTGCCTTCGTGAGCTTTACTTATGTATCATTTATCATTATCATACTCATATTCCTAGGCTTTGACAAGATAGGAATATTGGAATTACTTCTTAATTTTAGTTTGAAGTTGTATTGCATCAAGAACTTAAAATAGTGAAACATTGTAAAACATGTTCTCTAAAAAAAGAGAGAATAATGATTATGACACACCCCATATCATTATTGTAAATATTTAATTAGTTTTCCTTAGTTTCAATAAGTAGTAAGAAGGGTACCTCCCCTTTCTAAAAGGAGAGATTGTATCTCACACGACTATGGTTGAAATAAAGGTTTTGTAATCTATTAGAAGGGATTACAAAATTTTCACCCAACAAGTTTTTGGCAACTCCACTGGGAAGTGACACACGCAATTAAAGCCTCACACTTTTGATTGAAGTGAATAAGCACTCTAGTTTCTTATTATTATTCTATGTATTTTTATTTTTAATATCTCTCTTGTTTCAAATCTATATCCTGGTTGATAGAAGCTATACATGAGGTTTGAGGGCACAAGGATTGGCGGATCCATTTTCACATTGTTGTAGTGACATAACATTCCTCCTTCTCCTACATGAGCAAGTTCTTTGTTGCATAAAATTGCAAGTTATCCCCCACAAAGACTGAGATATCCTCTTGAGTGAATCTTCTATTTTCCATAGAGTTCCAGTTCAAGTACTTGTTGCGCAATATATTATGGCTGCACCACTTGTAGAACCTTAGGGAAATGCATTTGGTCCCCTTAGTTTGGTCGAACCTTTACATGAACTTCCACATGTCTCAAGAAAGCATATTCTGAAGTTTTAAGGTGACAAAAAATAGCATCCTGATGAGCACATTGTTGCCTTTTACATTTTTTTGGCATTCACGGTGTGGAACATGAAGATGATGTTGTGAGATTTTTCATTGAATCTCTACAAGGATTTGTTGCTGAATGGTTTTATATACTCTTCCAGCTGCTTTTGTCACTAATTGGAACAATCTTCACACCAATTTTGAAGAAAAGTTCAAACCTACTGAAAATGCACATACCTTATTGGTGCAGCTTACAACCATGTAAAAAGAAGCCCATGAACCCATGCATGAGTTCATGGAAAAGTTTAATAAGCTGGTGGCAAGGATCCCAATGGTGAAAAAACCAATGAATCAAAACTTAAAGTGTTTCTTCATCAATACACGAATTCCCAAAGTAATTTTTTTCTTGTGTAGGGAAGCTCTCACCAATGTTGAAGCAGCTCAACAATTAGCCACAAGTCTTGAAGATGACATGATCCTCACTAGAGAAATAAGAATGAATACCAACAAGAAAGTGTAAGCATCTGGATCTTCAGCTTCTAATGTAAATTCTAACAATGCGAATTATAATTATACTGATCCTATGGTTCAAAGGTTGGCAAACAATATCTTGGCTTTGAAAAAACAATTTTCAAGCAATAATACTTACAAGGATGTTCCAAGAAAGACTTTTCCTAACTATTTTGGGAATAGAAATCAAAATCATCTTTCAGTTCCACAAGGAAGACTTGCACTTGGAGCCCCACCTACTAATATTGGCATAGGATAATATGAGGCTAAACAAGATGAATATGCACAACCAGATTATCCCACGGAAGAAATTGTTGATCTTTTTCAAGATGAAGAAATGGAATCAGCTGGTGACTCCAATATTGGCTATTTTCAAATGGAAAATGAATCCAATGATGAGGACTTAGTGACAGATGCATATGTTGTCTTTATGTGGTCACAAAAAAATCATCTTGATCAAGCTCAAGCTGCTACTCCACCAATGAAGGATAAGCCACCAGTTACCATTACAAAAAGAGGGTCTCCTTTTCCTTGGCAACCAAAAAATACAGCAAATAAATAAGTGTTCCCCATCCTCCTCCTTCAGTTCTTGTTGTTCTAAAATCCAATCTCTAGGTTCCTAAGACTAGTGCACATTTTTTTAAGCCTATTAGTGAAGTTACGATATCCACTTTATAAATTTCCTTTCATGCTTTTGACATCATTGATCATGCCAAGAAAACAAAATTCCAAATATCTGAAGTTGAATACATTAAAGAAAATCCTAACCAATTTGACAGGCTTGTCAAGTTCGTAATGGATAAAGGAATTACTTCCAGTAAGGATTCATCTCTTGATACTGCTGTTGTCCCAAACCCTAAGACACTATAGAATAACCTTGTTTCTACTCCTCCAACTATATCTAGATGTATTGATCTACTCTTTATTTCTCTACTTGTTAATGGCTTTAAGTTAAGCAATAATTTCATAGATTCTTGTGCATCAGACAATGTGATGCCAAACAAGGTAGTTTTTTCCTTGGGTTTGAATCTAAAAAAAAAATTAGTTTTTGTTTTTCCATGCAGAACAAGCAAGTACCTCTAATCGGACCAATCAAAGATTCATAATATGCATTTGTTGCATATCCTGAAAAGAAGATCAAGATGACAGTTTTAGTAGCTGATGTGCTAGCATCTTATGGATTCTCCTTGGACGTAATTTCTATAAAGATGTTGGAGGTGAGTTGCACATGGACATGGCTGAAGCTAGAATACCTATGAAAAGCGTCATGCAAAAATTGATTCCTAAAAGGGAGTCAAAATTCTCAGTAACACAGTCTGATGATCCAAGAGATCAAATTTTGTTTGAGTCTTTAGGTGTTGGAAAATAATATTTACAAATAGAAGAAGTTTTTGAATCTTCAACAAGACATGAGTTGGAGAGTTTTGATTCTTTTTCATCAACAAATGAGTCATCATCATATAATTTGTCTATTTCAGATTATGAAGATTCGTCAGATGATGAAGCTATAGATTTTGATACTGTCAGTCTTGGTGATCCAAATGGTGTTTGGCTATTTGAGTTTGATGGTAGTTATTCTTCCACTAGTTCTAGAGGTGGAATTGTTTTTATTTCTCCCAAAGGAAAAAAAAAAATCTTTCTTTTTCAAATTATAGTTTGATAATACTAATAACATTGTTGAAGATGAAGCTTTGTTATTACGAATGCAAGTTGCACGTAAGAAAGGTATCAAGAATCTTCTTCATACATAAGGTGATGTCTAGTTGATACTTTTCCAAGTAAGGAATTTGTATCAAACAAAAAATGACAAACTAAGGAATTATCAGAATCTTGTTTGGGATTGCATCAAAGAATTTGATGCTTTTAATATTTTTGTAGTTCCAATGGAATATAATGATAGAGTTGATTCTTTAGCAGTTTTAGCCACACTCCTGATACCACACAAATATTTTCATGGTTCTACCTATCCCATTGAGTTAGTCTTCAGACCAAGTGTTCCTGACAAATCAGATAATTGGAAATTTTTTAATGATGATAATCAAATTGTTGCCTTTTTGGAAAAAGTAGAAAATTTTGATGAGTTGTACTTTGAAGGAAGTGACTCTCCACATCGAGAATATTTTTTTGATATTGATCTAGTTACAACCAAAAATTTCCTACAACTCAAATGGAATAAAATATATAAGGGGTTGGTATCCCTTGAGAAACCTTTTGATAAGCATGATCGCTAAGTTAAGAAACAACTCTCATATTTTGATTCATCTAAAGAGGTTGAGCATATTAACTTAGGAATTAAAGTAGATCCTAAGGTGGTAAACATTGGTAAGTGTTGTACAATTGAAGAAAGGAATCAATTTCCTAAATTTTTACGAGAATATATGGATGTCTTGGCATATTTATATGAAGATTTAAAATCTTTCCGACCAAAGGAGGTGCAACATGAAATTCCATTTAAGATTGGAGCATTCCCTTATAAAAAAAGGCAAAGGAAATATAATCCAAAGATTTTTGGAACAATCCTTGTAGTGGTTCAAAATATTTTGAGTGCTCAAATTATATTCCCTAACCATCATTTAACATGGATAACGAATATTCTTCCCGTTCATAAAAATAATGGTGTGATTCGTATTTGTGTAGATTTCTAAAATCTAAATAAGCTCTCACTCAAGGATAACTATCCTCTTCCAGTAATGGATCAATTTATTCAAACTGTGACCAGATCCGAAATTATTTCTATGCTAGATGGTTTCTCCAATTACAACCAAGTAGAGGTTACTCCAAATGATGAGCACAAGACATCTTTTACAATGCCATGTGGTACCTTTTCATATCACAAGATGCCTTTTGATCTCATAAATTTTGGTGCCACATTCTAATGTGTTGTCGATTTAGATTTTCATTATGTGCTAGGTAAGTTCATTGTAGTGTATCTTGATGATCTTACCATCTTTTCCAAGAAATTTCATGAGCATTTTTATCATCTAAGGAAAATCTTAGAGAGATGTCAACAACATGGTATTTCCTTGAATCCCAAGAAGTTAATTTTTGGGGTTACAAAAGGTAATATTCTTGGTCATGTGGTGTCCACATAAGGTATCAAGATTCACTTGGAAAGAGTCAAAAATATCAAATCACTTACTCTGCTATCTAGTAAGAAATTTGTTCATTCGTTTTTTAGAAAGGTGATTTTTTTGTCAAGATTCCTTTCCGATTTTGCATAAAAGACTCGTCATATTGTTAATATGATGAAAGGTACTACCAATTTTCATTGGAAAATAGAAGGAAAAGTTGTGTTTGATGATATCAAAGAGGTTATTTCTCATGGGGCAGTGTTAGTCTTCCCAGACTACACAAAGGAATTTATCATGTAATATAGTTATGCTTCTAAGCATACACTTTCAACAATTTTGGTACATGAGAATAGTGAGGGTTTTGAATCCCCGATTGAATTCATGAGATGTCCTCTAAAAAATTATGAACTAGAATATTCCCAAATGGAATGGAAAAATATTATTTTTCTATGGTTAAGGCTATAAAACATTTCTTGTTTTACATCCTTAACAACCACGTTAAATTTTGGGTTCCTGATGCAACCGTTAAGTCTATCTTCACACAATAGGAGTTTGGGACAAAAAGAGGCAATTGGATTTCCAAGATTCAAGAATACGACATGGACATCAAGCCTACCAATCTGATACATGGGTGAGGTTTATGTCAGCTCATTTCTGAAAATAATCCTTATAGAGAATTTCTAGAGACCGAGGTAGATCCAAATGAACTTCTAATGGTATTATTCATTAGTACTATTCAAGAATGGTATTCTAACATTGTCCATTTTCTCACTTATGGTGAATGGCCTAATCACTTGAATTCAAAGGAGAAAATAACCATCAAATTAAAGTCATAAAATTTTGTCTTATGGGACAATGGTTTGTACAAGCATGCGTTGGATGGAACTTTCTTGCATTGTGTTGATGAACAACAACAGGAAAAATTGTTGAAGTCATATCATGACTTAGCATGTGGACGAAACTTTTCAATGCCAATTACTGCTCACAAGATCTTGAGAGAAAAGTATAACTATCCTACACTCTTTTAGGATGTATACTCTTCGGTGCATAAATGTGAGCTATGTCAGCAGTTCATAGGTAAACCAAAGTTGGAAGCTTTTCCTTTGAAACTAGTTGTCATCAAAGAGCCCTTTCAGCAATGGGGAATTGATTTCATTAGCATATTAAATCCACCTTCAAGTGTGGGACACACCTATGTCCCAACTACAACCGACTACTTCACCAAGTGGGTGGAGGCAATTCTGGTTAAGCATGCTAATTTTGAAGTTGTGTGTAGTTTCTTGAAGGAAAACATCATTTCCAGGTTCAGGGTGCCAAACAAAATTGTTGCTGACAATGCTTTTTCCTTATTGTCAAGTGATATAACTGAGTTTTATTTCGAGCATGGCATAACATTGTCTCATTCATCCAACTATTACCCACAAGGTAATGGCTAGGTGGAATCTAACAATAAAAACTTGGTGACTATCATCTGAAATCTTGTAGATGAGAATCAGCTTTTGTGGCAAAAAAAATTGTATGACGCTTTGTGGGAAAATAGGATAACTCCAAAGTAGGCAATTGGCATGTCTCCTTTTCAATTCTTGTATGGGTTTAGTTTTGAAATTCCAATTATATTAGAACTTCCCGCTCTCAAATTGGCTAAGGCCATTGAAGATGAGAATTTTGATAGTTCATTTGATAAGCAAATAATGTATCTCTTCGAATTGGAGGAAAATCGATTTCAAGTAGCCAATTGTATCATGGAGCATCAAGAAAAAGCTGAAAAAGTTTTTGACAAGAAATCAAAGTCTCGTGAATTCCAAGTTGGTGATCTTGTTCTCTTTGCGGACAAGTGAAGAGAGTGAAAAGGTAAGCATGGAAAGTTCGATTCACTATGGACTAGACCTTTCAAAATTCATCAGTTACGTGGTGAAAATATCTTTCTCTTGACATATGAAGATGAGACACCATTTTCTCTTCCTCACAATGGGAAACATCTGAAGCTCTTTACATAGTGAGGTGATAGGTTCTCAATGTAAAAATTTTATAGTCCTTACGTCTTTTTAAGTCTTTCTGAGTCTTTTTATTTTTGTCGCCTGACTCTATGCCCAATGGATGGATAAAGGCACTTGGAATCTAGATTTCTTCTCCCTTCAATAATTTATAAGAATGACTGAAGGAAGCTCCCTAGTTGGAGCCAGTTGTTATCCTCAAATCTAGTAGCGCTCGATTCAGGAGATAACCCCCTATGAAGCTTGTTCATTTTGTAGTTTTGTGTACTTCAAGCATGCAAAACAAGGAAAATTTTGATTTCCCTTGATGCGTAGTTCTAAAAATTAAATCATCCATTTGGGTGTCTCTCATTGTTCATCTTTTGAAAATCTTCAAAACAGATATTTTTATTAATTCCCACTCTTTGGGAGAGTTAATTTTTCACTCATGTCGGAGCATTGATTTTCAGCGCTCCTACATGAGCCTTATTTTTGAAAAATTACTCCAAGTAATCGAGCAATGATTTTCACCACTCCTACACATTACACTCACACTTACATGCACAAGTGGTTTTTATCATTGCTACAACATGTTTCCTTTTGTCATGTCCTTCACATGCATGAGCGGTGATTTTTACCGCTAGCGCATCTCCTATGTTTTGAAAATGTTGGAGCGATGATTTTCATTGCTCCTACATTTTCCCTCCCTTTTTGTACACTCATCATAAATGAACTATGAGATCATTAATGATTAACCTAATAGAAAATTAAAGTTATTTTTAGGTTAATTTCTTCTAATCCTAATCCATTTTTCTTCCTCCTTCACGCTAATCGTCTGAGCTCTTACCAAAAAAATAATGGATGGATTTTGTGGGCGACTGTGAACTAGGGTTTTTGCACCTTGCCTTTTACTTTCACCAAGTATGTTTTTTTCTATTCGCCTTCATCATTCCTTCAATTTTATCTCTCTTTCAATAGGGTTTTGATGCTTTCTTTTTTAAAATCTTCTTTTTCTATCATCATTGGCCCTGGATTTGCTCATTCGTATTGCTCATTGTATTCTATCTTTTTGAGCTTTTTCGGCTACTGCCCATTACATTTTTGTAAAGGTTTTCACATACATGTCTGAGCGGTGGAAATTTTGGATTTAACAAATCAAAATGATGAAAGCTTCAATGCTTTCACATGATAATTTTTCTCACATACACAAGTGACAGATTTCACTGCTTTTGCCAAATGGCTTTTTCACCAACACTAAATGTAGGAGTGGTGAAAATCTCTACTCCCACATGAAGTGGTCTTTCCTCCCAAATTCTAAGGTAGTGAAAATTCCCTGTCTTACACTTGACTCCATCAATTAAAAATAAATGCTTGAGCGATGTTTTTCAGCTATCAAGCATGAAGTGTTTTCTCCCAAAATGCACTAGAATTGATTTTTAGAGCTTGAACATCAAAAATTCCCAAGTACTAAAGTCATGAAGGAGTGCTATTTTTTCAGTGCTACTACATGTAAATGAATTTCTCAAGATGTAGAAGCATTGATTTTCAGCGCTCGTACAAAAAAAAAAAATTAACTTAAACACTCAGAAATCATTGCATTTCTGCTCTGAACCTCATTGCATTACTAATTCTTTGATCTCTATGCCCCATAGCTCATTTGTACTCGCTCCAAAAATCCTACTTGCTTCATGCATTCCAACTCATTCTCATAATGCTTTTGCTCCTAACATCTCCTAATCCATTTTTCTTATAGCTCTTTTCAAATTCTTATCAAATGATCTTTGGATTGGTATTCCTTGATCTTTGGCACTCTCAGATGACACCATAAGAGCCTCCATCATCTTCTAAAAAGGAAGGAAATATTAAGTACAAATACCAAGGTTTCTTTCCACCTACTGATGTGCTCTCAAAAGCAGATGAAATCAATGACATTGAAATTGGTCACCAAGATATAGAATATTTTGTAAAAGGGACTAAGAAGAATCTATTAGAGGAAAAATTGAGATATATTATTCATACAAACTTGCACTTAGTATCTACATTTCAAATTTCTACTCATTCACACAAAGTTAATTCTCCAAGTTGCATCGCATTACATCAAAGAGGACAAAAGTGTAAGATATTTTGTTGGACAAGTCATTATGAGGTTGGATCTAGAATTCTTTGATATTGTTTTTTGGGTTCCACACATGGAAAAATATACTGATGTCTCCATTAAGAAATCATAGGAGGTTTATGACATGGATCTAAATAAGGCTAAGACATTGATTAATACTCAATTTATGAAGACTCCAAGGCCCACTATCTCTAGATGGCCCAAGGGAATTCCTCTAAGTGATTTCAAGGAGGATGTTCTAGATATTATTACTCTTATGAGTAGAGTTAAAGTCTTACCAATATCATTCCATTTTAAGGATTGGATCTATGATTATATCTGCATCATTAGAAGGAGGAAAGTACACTTAGATTGGGGAACTTAGATAAGTGATGAGATTCATGAACAAATGATCAATGTGCCAACTAGCTTGAAATTATATATGACTTCCTACTTCGTATATGTTGTTGAAATCATGAGGAAGTTTCTAGGTTTTTCAACATAAGGTAATAAAAATGTTGCATCTGTGTATAAGTTTTATTCTCAGCTAAATTTGAGCAATAGTCTTAAACAATTCAGAAGAGTCAAAGATGCTTTTTTTGCACCTCTATTGTTCACTTTTGATCCAATCCTTGAAAAGAAGAGAGTATGAGATGAAGCCTATAGGGTTGTAAGTAAGTTTAGATGTGTCTTACTACAATTTCCTACCTTCACATATTTAAGAGTAGGTTTCTATAATGGGTATCCATATATGTTGCCTAGATATCCTTTAGACAAGTGGGTACTAATGGATTTGTGCAAACAACTAATCTCAATCCACAAAGAACATATGAAAATAGACAAGTCGGCTTTCAAGTTTCCACTTACTATTGGGATATTTACTATTCATAACCTACAAAAAGCAAGTCAATAGCTATAGAAATGAAAATTATGAGTATAAGGACATATAAATACAGATTTGACTTTGACCACAGAAATTTGAATAGGAAACTTAAAAGGATCATCAACATGTCTACCGATTTGAAGATATATGTGCAGACTACAGAGATGAACAAGACATTTGGAGAATGTATTTTTGTAGATTGATAGTAGAGCATATCAAAGATCTTGGTGTAGCTGATATTCCAAGGGATTTTAAAGACCCTGGTGATATCATGGATTCTGTGTATGAAGAGAAAAAAAATTCCCAAAAGCCTTTAGCTCTTGTGCAATGGTATAAGAAATAAAGTGTTTCTATTATAGATATACATTTTCCTATTTTGCATAACATAGTTGAATGGTTGCAAAGGGATGGATTTCAAATGAAATCTTTCAAGACAGAATCAGAAGGAGAAACTAGCCAATGGAAAGAGCTCTGCACTAAATAAAAGCATGTAATTACTCCATCTTCTTCTCAAAGAGGTCTTCCAATCAAATTTGCTTTTGGTAAAAGTGCTACACAAATAGTTTAAAAAGAGGAAGCTACTGAATCAAAACAACCATCAGCAGAGGGAAAGGAGCTTGCATCTGAAGAGAAATCATTTGAAGAAGAGGAAGAGAATGAAAGCGAAGAATCAGAAGAATATGTAAAAGATGAAGATTATATAGATGAAGAAGGAGGAAGAAAGAAGGCATGATGATGAACTAAAACTATCTCCCCAAGAGGATATTGTTGAGAATATTCCCCAAACCTCATCTCTTGTTACTACCAATGTCCCTCATACTCCTTCAACTCCCACTACTCCTCCAACTCCTCTTCCTTCCTCACCTACTCCAACAACTTTGCATACAGTGAAGGTTTTCGTTCCTCCTTCAAAATCATCAATTCTTTCTACCCCTTTTGTAAGTTCCATCTTGTAAAATGTTAATTTAATTTAGGTTCTCCATCATCCATCCCAAGCCTATCTTCTCTATAATA
The DNA here is from genome assembly GCA_007115665.2 of Sequoiadendron giganteum. Classification (NCBI taxonomy): domain Eukaryota; kingdom Viridiplantae; phylum Streptophyta; class Pinopsida; order Cupressales; family Cupressaceae; genus Sequoiadendron; species Sequoiadendron giganteum. The sequence continues at coordinate 130,659,648 of CM021103.1, read as the reverse complement.
TGGCATCTCTTCTCAGATAGAGTTTAATAGATTCATGAATGAGTCTTTACGAGATCCACTTGGTTTGCATTCTACTAGGGCTATAATGACTAATACTACCCTAATTGTTACAATATCATCCATTCCTATAGAATCACCTACTACATAGGAGTTGATAGTAAGTCAAGAAGGAAATACTTCATTCCTACCCCCTTGGATAATATCACAAGTGTCAAAGCGCAAGAAACTAATGATTTCCCCAGATGATCTTGACCTTGAAGAGATAGTTCCTATAAAATCCAAGGGGAAGAAGAAGGGTAAAATACATTCAAGACTTCAAATAGACAAATCAACACAAGTATGTAGATATTGGTTTACCCCCACAAGAACAAGTTGATGTGAAGATGGAATATTACACTCTAACAAGAGTTAAACTTGATAAGGTAACAAATACAAGTGCAAGAGAAGATGCACAAGTAGTCTTGAATGCATTATTAGGTAGACTTTATAAAATGGAGTAGGCTAAAGATATGTACAAGGATAGAGTTGAGTGATATGCATCAATTTTGAGGAAGATTACAATCTCCTCAGAGAATGTGCAACCTATGACCATGGTGGACTTTGAGGAATCAGTAGTACAAAAAGTGGAGATGTTTGTCTCCAAGAGGAACCAGTAGTACAAAAAGTGGAGAATTTTGTCTCCAAGGGTAAGGTGTTTTATGATTTGATTGATCAAATAATAGAACAAGTCTCACAGCTCATAGTTGTTGTAGATGAAAAGACTACTCAAGTAGCCAAGTTTAAATTAGATCTTGAGAAAGAAGAAAACACACTTTCCAAAGAGCGGAAAGAAATGGAAAGATGGCTCTCATTTTGGTCACAAATAAAAGAGACAAAGCTGAATAAATTAGTGGAAGTTGGGGTAATTCCAGAAAAAGAGAAGTATGTGGAAATAAGAGAATCTCTTAAGAACCACATACAAGTGATCAAATATCACATCGAGGAAATCCAACAAGTACAAGAAGATGTCAAAGGACATCATGTCATCATGGTGAATGGAATTGAGGAGTTACTAGGTAAACTCCTTTATGGTGATCATAATTTCCTCCTAGTCAATGAGATTGCTCAAATCTTCAAGTAATTTATCATGGAGCAGGTGGAAGATGAAGGCTTCTCAAACACTTCAATTAATGCCTTATGTGATGTATGAAACAATTATCTTATGGTTTGATTGAATTGGTAGTGATTAGTAATTTAGATTGAAAGGGATTTGAGTAAAGTTGCATAAAATTTGAGTTACACTCTTTACTTTAATTTGTGATATTTTTGAATACTATTGGTGAATTATCTATAAAACTTTGTTCTTATATTTATTCATGTTGTTCGTGGGATTATTCTAAAGTATATAGAATAATTTGTGCTTCTTATAAAACACCGGTTAATATCTTCAAGGATTCATTGTTGGAAGCTACGGAACGACTCTAGCCTTCATGAGTTTTTCTTATTTATCATTTATAATTATCATGCTAGTATTCCTAGGCTTTACTTTGATAAGATAGGAATGTCGGAATTATTTCTTAATTTTAGTTTGAATTTGTATTGCATCAAGAACTTAAAATCATGAAACATTATAAAATATATTCTCTAGAAAAAGAGAGAATCATGAATTTGGATCGCCTCATATAATTATTGTAAATATTTAATTAATTTTCCTTAGTTTCAATAAGTAGTAAGGGTGCCTCCCCTTTCTGAGAGGTGAGATTGTATCTCACATGACTATGGTTGAAATCGAGGTTTTCTAATCTGTTAGAAGGGATTAGAAAATTTTTACCCAACATTACCCTCACCTTCCCACTTTCAAGGGAATATTCTTGAAATATTCCTCATTTGTGCATTCTGCCACAAGAGAATATTCTTATGGGATATCCCCTTTTGTGAACTCATTCCTCCAAAATATCTCTTAACCTCTTCCTAATGCTTAGGAATTGTGTTTGTTGAAAGCTAATTTGGACCATTAATTAAATTAGTTGATCCTTGTCAACCTTAAACCTTGACCATGGATTGGAATCCTCAATATATGTTTCATCCTCCTTTCATTTGTTACCATTGATAGATCAAATCAATCTAAACCCTTGATTTTTCATTTGCTCTCCTATAAATAGATCAATACTTGGAGAGGAATGGATCTATCTGTTGATAGAAAATTTATGTTGTTGAAATTCACATTCACTTGCATCCATATTTCATATTTGATATAATTTTAGATTAAAGCTTCATCCATTTAGCTTAAGCATCCATTAATGGCCTCCATGGTTACTTAGTTTGCATGAATTTTAGCATAGTTTTCTTTAAATGGATTTTATCTTTAAGCTTTATTTATATTTAGCATAGATTTGCATCCATTTTATCTATCATATTAGAATTTAACTCTCATCTTTATCATATTAATCTATCTTTACATCATGTTTCACACACATCTCATTGGTTTCATCTGTTTTCTTCAATAAAACTAATTGAATCAAGCTCAAATTATTCAAGGGATTGGTAAAGGTTCACCATTCCACATAAATGCAACACCACTCCCCCAATATGATAAAATTTGAGGTATTTTGTTCTTTCATGTTAGTTTAATGGCTTTCTAGTTTTGATGAATTTCAAATATCTTATTAGGATCATTTCTTAGGGAGTTAAATAAGCTTCAAATTCATTTGGATCGGGTTTATTTAGTTCACACTATGATGATGGTCACACCACTTAGCCTTATGGCCTGTAAGATTTTATTTTAATAACGAGTACTTTAGTGGATCAACTTTATAAATAAGCTTAACTTGATGACTAAGCATGCAATACCATAGTTTTTGGGAAGATAAAAATACTGCTAGACAATTTTTTTCAATAGGGGTATAATTAAGCTTATATGTGACTAGGGTCCTAATAATGTAGTAGATGGATCTTTCTTTTCTTGACTCATCATGTTGTGCTAAAATGGCTCCTAATTCTAGTGATGTTGTCGAGATGTATAATATCAAAGGCTTGTCCATGAATGGTGGCATCAACACTCACAACGATACAAGATAATATTTAAACTATTGAAAGGCTTGTTGGAAATTATTGTCTAATTTGAATGCTACACCTTTGTGAAGAATACATGTGTAAATGGGTGAAATTTATCATCTAACTATGAAATAAGCCTCCTAATATATTGTAGCTTTCCTTACAAACTTAGGAGTTGCTTGAGTATTTTAGGTGAAGGCATATCGATGATTTCTTTGAATTTGGTATGGTCCACTTCAATTCCTCTTCATGATACTATGTATCCCAAAAAAATTCTTGAAGTGACTCCGAAGACACATTTCTTCAGATTAAACCCTACCTGATATTTTTCTAGTTTTTCAAAAATTTGAGCTAATACCTCAAGATGAAATTTTCTTGTAATAGATTTAGCTAGTATGTTGTCCACATAATCTTCCAGAATTTTATGAAACATGTCATGGAAAATTATAGTCATTTCTCTTTGATATGTTGCTCCAACATTTTTTAGGTCGAAGGGCATGGAATTCTAGTAGTAGGCTCCCCATGGGAATGTAAATTCAATTTTATGTTGATCACGTTGTGCTATCATTATTTCACTATATCCTTAAAAACTGTCCATGAGAGATAATATCCCATGTCCAACTATGAAGTATACTATGATGTCGATGTAGGGTAACAAAAAATAATCTTTGTGACATGCTTTGTTCAAGTCTCAGAAGTCCATGCATTTCCTAATGCCCCCGATGGGTTTTGATATTGGTAGAATGTTTGAAACCTAGTCATGATAGTCTATAGGTCTGATGAAGCCCACGCCCAACAATTTTTGCAGTTCTAATTTAACTAGTGGTGCTATCTGAGGATGCATTTTTTTGAGATTTTTTTACTAATTTGGAATTTGGATGAACTATCAAATGATGTATCACAAATGAGGTATCAAGTCTTGGCATATCTAAATAAGAACAAGCAAATTTGACCTTTCTTTATTCCAATAAATTTACCAAGTTAAAGTGTTCTTCATCATCTAGAGATGTAGCATAGTATGTTATATGAATTTTGTCAATTGTTCCGACATTATTTGGTTGTGTGTATTCAACAAGAAATACTATTTTTTATTGATCCATTTCATATTCCCTTGCTATTGCAAAAAAAATAGCCCCTTGAAAAAATCACCGAAAAAAAATGACCATAATATTCTTCAAAATAAAAAAATTCCTATGCGTTGGGGTATGGGTTAATCATCGAAAAGTATAGTCTTCAGGTTGTTTTTTTTAAAGGTGACTGGAAAAATATTTAAGGCCACCAAATGGCCTGCTGATGCTAGTGGACTTAAGGTGCCAATGCTAGGCACTATGTATAACATTGAGCACTATATTTAACACCAAGTGCTAAGCACTTGGGCACTAAATTTTTTTTTTAAATGGTTTTTTGAAACTCATGCATAGTATGGTCATATAAGGTTTGTACAAGACCCCATACAAAAAATAAATTCCTCAAAATTTCTTGATATTGAAATAGGGAAAATTTATAGTTAAAATTCACTTAATCGGCCTCCTAAGCACAATGGTGAGGTTCTTTTTGCATCAAAATGCACCAAAAACAGCCCAACTTAAAAAAATTTAAAAAAACCAATGAAGAGTCTAGATTTGAAGTTGTAATCCTAGTTGATCAAAAATCAAGAAGGGGTTTGTTGAATCTGCACTCTAATACCATGTTAGAATTGTGAATAAACACAAGACATAAGATCAAACAATGAACAAAAACACCTTTCACACAAAGAGAGTTCCAAACTAGGATTTGTTATATCCTCAACAAGAAAAAATTATAGTATGAACCTCAATAGACTTCACGGAGAGCGATACATAATAAAATGAGGGTGAGTGCTTTATAGGAGCAACCCTAAATGATAAAGGGATTATATCATGAAAAGTTTCAAAATCCTATGTGATGAGACAAAATGATCTAATAAAATCTCACTTCAATTAACATAAAAAATTACTCCTAAGTTTAGCTTAAGTGCATGAAATGAATTAGACTAATAATTAATTATTATCTAATACATGATTACTCTAACATACATGGTCTAAAATAAAATTTGAGATTAGATAATAGAGGAGAGTATTTCTCTAAGGAATTTGATTTTTTTTGTACAAATGAGGGAATTATAAGAAATAATACTACTCCATACACTCAAAAAAATAGAGTTTTTTGAAAGGATGAATAGATCACTAATTGAAAGGGAAAGGATTGTGTTAAGTGAAGCATGGCTTGATAAATATTTTTGGGAGAAGATGTTAGTACCGCTTGTTATTTAATCAATCTAGATCTCCTTGTAAAGCTCTTGAAGTAATGCTTTATGAAATATGGATAGGTAAGAAACATTTTGTTTCACATATAAGGGTCTTTGTTTGTGAGGCTTATGTTCATGTGCATAAAGAAAAAATGATCTAAATTGTACCCTAGATCTCAAAAGTGTGTTTTCATTGGTTATGGAAAGAATTTAAAAGGTTATAAACTTTGGAATTCACTTCAGAAAGTTTAAAGCTATTTCTAAACTTGAACAACCAAAGGGGAAAAATGGTAATAAAATTGTGCATTTTGAAATTAAGTAGGAAATTACATTAGTGGAAGAACATGAAGATGGATTGGAGAAGTTCAAGTGGGAGTTCTCAACAGGTTGACCCAGATGAGAAAATTGAATAATATGAAGAATCTTGGTATACTCCTCCTAGAAGATCCAAAAGATAATATAATACACTTGAGAGATATAGTCCACCTAATTTTTGTTGTATTTATGCTTCATCGACTACTAATGATGAACCAAGTTCTTATAGGGAATCTATTGAATCTAATCAGAATGAGTTTTGGAAGAAATACATGGGGCAGAATGGTGGCTTTAAACTCATGTAACAATTTGGAGCTTGCGTACTTGCCCAAAGATAGGAAGGACATTATATAAAAATGGATCTTCAAGAAAAATCTTCATGCAAATGGTTCACTAGAAAGATACAAGACCAAGTTAGTGGCCAAAAGTTACTCCTAGAAAGAGGGAGTTGATTTTAGTGAGATATTCTCTCATGTTTCTAAGATTTCTTCTATTAGAGTTTTTTATCCATTACTTCTACATATAATTGGTGAATAAAGAAAAATGATGTTAAGATTGTGTTTCTACATGGTAATATTAAAGAAGAAATTGCAACATCTAAAAGGTTATGAGGTAAAAGAGAAAGAAAAACTAGTTTGTAGGTTAAAGAAGTATCTTTATGGTTTGAAATAGTCTCTAAGAATGTGGTATCAAAGGTCTAATTCATATGTCATGAAATTGGATTTTTTTACAAGTGAGGAAGATTTTTGTGTGTACATTAAATGTATTGGTGATCATATACTAATCATTATTGTATATGGGGATGGTATATTATATTTTAGTAATTCCAAAGACATGATTAGGGAAATTAAAGCCTAACTTCCAAGTGATTTTCTTATGAAGGATCTTGGAAGAGAATGGTAAACTATTGGAATGGAAATAAAAAAGAATTGAAATAAAAATGCTTTGGCTTTCACGAAATATGTTAATTAATTATTGCAGAGGTTTCATATGTAGGATTATAAGCTAGTGAGTATTCCTTTTCCTAATAGTGCTAATCTATCATTAGACATGTGTCCTAAGAATGTAGATGATATAAAGGATATGAATATGTTCCTTATGTTAGTGCCATATGAACTCTTATGTATGTAATGGTTTTCACTAGATTAAATATTGCCCAAGAAGTGGGAGTTTTATGCAGGTTTCTATCTCACTCAAGTAGAGAACATTAAAATTATGTTAAATGGGTGTTTAGATGTTTGTGGGGTACTTACAAGTATTTTTTGGTTTATTTTGGTGCTAACACTATGGATAAGACATTAAAAATATAGGGATTTGTGGATGTAGATTGTGTAGGTGACATGGATAGCAAGAGGTCTACTAGCATGTATGTGTTTATATTGTTCAGTGGTGTAGTTAGTTGGATGAGTAAGAGGCAGCCCACAATTGCATTATCTCTGCTTATTTTACAAGGCGCAGCTACCTTTGAATGATTTATTATAATAAAACTCGAGATATGCTTTTAACCAAAAAGTAGAAAAGGTAACAACCACCTACCCATAACCATGAAAGTAAAAGTGGAAAGACAAAATAAAAATTATAGAAAAAAAACCTGAGATTCACTTATTATGAATTATACCGAGAAGGAGAGAGAGTGAAGTAAATATTTCCACAGATGGTTTAAACTGAATTCAAAGTTTCAGAACTAAACACACGCACAGTCTAATATAATAGGTTAAACAATGAAAGTAATTATCATGAAGCAAAGTCCATATAATGAAACGAAACACTTTATAAATTCAAAGACTCAAAAATATTTCATTATTCCTCCAATGCCAAAAATTTGAGTTCAAAGACTCAGTTTCCTTATACAAATAGGCTGAGTTTTAGAATAATTGTTTCCCCCTACCGGCCTCCTTACAACAATTTTCCTTTTTCTTTTTATATTAGCCAGTAATTGTTCATAACATTCATTGAAAATGACTTGTATCAAAATAGTCACCAAGAAACAAGAAAAGTTTCGTTACAACCCAAAACTTCGGTTATCACCCATAATTACAAAATATTCCAACCATGTAAAAATAGGAGATTCAACTTCTCTTGAAGAAAACTATTTTCACCATTAGTTGCATAAATATTTCATATCACTAAATCAATGGAGGGGCAAGAACTCTAAATAGCTCCAATTGCATTTCCATAATCAAATCATTAAATTCGGCCCATTCTTCTTCCTTATCCAAGAGAAAAATTACCATATAGTATTCAGCGTAACTGGTTTTCTCCTTCCACGCCAGTGAATGCAATTTAGAAATGATGTCCAGTTGTTCTTCCTCGGACCAAATTAAATTTGGTTGTATGAAAGGCACAATTTCATCTTCCCACTCTCTGATACCGACAAGAAGTACCATTTTGGGAAACAAATCTTGAAAATCCCACCACCTCCGCTCGTATGTGGGCTCACTTTAAAGATGATGGTATATATATAAAAAGAATAATCATTTATTTTCTAGGATGGATGCACAAATCCTTTACCATATTTGTTTCACCAACTCCTTATTTAAGAGAAATCTTTTCAAGAAATTTAAAAGATTATGTTAAACCTCAAGTTAGCATTTCAAATAATTTGAGAAGACACTCCTTAAATACACCGTACAATTCATTAAATGAGATGACATATTGAAAATTGTTCATCTAGCCAAATTTCCCAATCGTTGAGAAACAGAAACTTATAACCATTTTTCGAAAGTTTTAAAGTTATGTGAACCTCTGATGAGCCGATTGTATAAGATAATCAGTAGATAATGTAGACATAGAAAATGTACAACTTCGGTTTGACACACTTGATCTTGATTATTAAAAAACATTTATTCCTGAATCATACTCTCAATATTTCATCATATTCTGCCTCTAAATGTAATGAATCATTATTCATTAAATTAAGTCTTCCTCCTTCAGTGATTAAATTAGTCAGTTAATTTAATTAACCTTACATTTTTGTTTAATTAAATAATTCATTTTATTTGATTAAATCTCTAAAGTCTTCTCATTAAATTAAATAAATTAAACCTTATTTGATTTAATCTAACATATTCCTCTTTAAGTTAAATAAATCAAATCATTTATTTAATAAATCATTTCCTCTCAATTATGATTTAAATTAATTCATTTATTTGATTCAAAATTGTCAAATCATCTAATTCTTCATTAAATTAATCAAATCCTTGATTAAGTTAATCTCTCATTAAAATCCTCTAGAGAATGCAACTTGCACAATAAATCAATTACTTTGATTTATTTAATTCTCTATTTTCCCTCACATACCATCAAAAGGGAATATTCCCTTGTTTGAATTCAAAAATTCCAAGTGAACTTGTACATCCAACAAGGCATTCACTCCTCTTACATGCCCTTGTGCATTGAGCCAAGTGGCATTTATTTCATTCTTTTTTCCCTCTCACATGTCATTTATCAAATTTTAAATTCCACCTAATGGCATTTATCATGCACATTGACCAAAATGTGCTCATTCCTCAACCATTCGCATCTTGACAAGTGGCACTTGGCCATTGGATGTTGAATGATCCCACATTGCTCTATTTCATTCTCTCTTCCATTTTGGAAATCTATAAATTGGAGGCTTATCTCCTCATTTGATAACACACAACTTTGAGTAAACTTACCATGCTCAAATTCATCTTCATTCCACATCTTCATGCAAGGTTATTCTCTTCATTTGAGAATTAATCTTGCCCATAGCATCATTCATCTTGTTCAAGGATTGGGAAAGGGTTGCTTACTACACAACAAGGTGGCACCAATCCACTATGAGATAAAGGGTTAATCATGTTTGCATATTCTTTTATTTATCTTGTATTTTTCTTCATTAGTTGCATATTTAGGCATGATTAAGTATTTCATAGGGATGTCTAAGTTTGTTGGTTTAAACTAACTTTCGTGCTAACAACGTGAAATTTTTTAAGCCATATCTTGCAGATTTTAGCATATCCACATTTTGGCGCTAGAAGGAGGGCACTGTTCTTTGAAAATATTATGCATTTCTAAAAGTTACTTCAAATTATTTGTTATATTTGTGGGCTGATAACTCTGGTTGCTAACAGTCTCTGAATTCCTGGCACCGTTTTGCTCCCAGACTGATAGATTTTAACTTAATTTGAAGTTCAAATTTATATGGTTATGTTCTGTTATGCTATCAAAAATCGTGCAAGTTCATTATGCTTTTAATTTAATATTGACTACTGCTTTGAATAGGGACATGGAGAATTCATTTTTGTCAAGTAGAATATAGTGGTGGTGTTTTGACTTTAAAATTGCTCTCGCATGTCTATCTTGATCTCACTGTGTCACTACATCGTCATCCCCTTTTTTCTCACTATCGTCCCCATCCTCTACCGCTTTACCACGCCCTTCATTACATCACCCCACGGTACAATGGTGATTCGACCTTGACTACTCTCTGGTTGTTCATCTCCTTACTGCTCTACCGCGGTCTACCCTTTGACCACCCACGGTATTGTGATATCCCTATTCGTCACCTCCACCACCTTCTCACCACGTCACTGCCAGCTAAGTCTCACCCCCCGTGGTATTGCAGTTAACCACCACAGTCTTCACCGCCCTACCACAGTCAACTCACTAACCCCCATTGTAGCACAGTAACCATCCACAGTCTTCACCACCTTAATACGGTCTACCCGCTAACCCCCGCGGTAGCGCGATAACCATCCACTTTCCTCACTGCATTACCGCGGTCTACCGCCTAACCTTCTACGGTATTGCATTTAACCACCATGGCCTTCACCACATCACTGCAGTCTATCACTTCACCCTCTACGGTAGCGTGGTAAACCTTTTAACTATTTCCCGACTCTCACCGCATTACCGTGGTCTCCTGCCTAACCACCAGCAGTAGCACGGTAAACATGCTAACCACTGGATGACTGTCATTGCTAACCGCCACCATGCCACCACGGTCTTCCATCCAACCACCCGTGGTATAGCGATAGCAGTCTCGGCTGACTGTGTGAAGTCGCCAACCGCGATACCGCAACCTGTGGTAAAACCAGCAGAGGAGATTAGTTCGGGAAATAAACAATGAGGAAGGAATTTTTTTGCATTTATAAGGGGGTTAAATAATTTTTTTTAGAGATGGAAATTTTTTTATGAAATATTTTATTAACTTTGTATTTTCTTTTGAAGGTTGAACATTGGAAATGAGCCAAGGCAAAATAAGATTGGAGAAAATCACAAAAGCATTTTTTAATGCTTGTTGAGCTATATTTTTATTTTAATTTCAAACCATCTCACATCTATTTTTGGGGCTTAAAATTAACCATTTTGACTTTATCTTTTGGTTAAAATTGAACCTTAGAAATTTACTAGATTTCAATTTGGGTCTAAAATTGAACAAGGCAATCTCACATTTCCTTTGGTGCTTAAATTGAACAAGGCAATCTCACATTTCCTTTGGTGCTTAAAAATAATTCATTATTTCTTTGAAGGACTTAAAATTAACATGTTTTTTTCGTATCTTGTAATCTTTTTTGCAAATTAGTGTCATTTGAAAAGGCGTATACGCTTCTCTCGCACTTCACGGCGATCTTAAGAATCAAAAGTCTTTTTGGTGACACTAAGTTGCATAAAAGATTGCCTCCACATTTCAATTTGGGTACTTAACAATTGAAAAAAACATTCAAGTGTGAGATATTGAGAATCAAAAGTCTTTTTGGTGACGCTAAGTTGCATAAAATATTGCCTCCACATTTCAATTTGGGTACTTAACAATTGAACAAAACATGCAAGTGTGAGTAAACTTATTGTGAGTGTTCTCCCTTTGTTTCTAAACGAAGGTTGATCGAACTATGAATATGTTTACTCACTTTTGTTTATCTTAGAGGGCCTACCTTGTGGGAAAAATTAATCACCCAAGGGAACGACCCAACCGGGAACACGCTAAAGCCAAGCGACTTCCAACCGGTATATAAGTGTGGATTCTTGAGGAAAGTTCAAGAATCACGAGGATTATTCCGACGAGATGGACAGAAATGGACTCTCACCGATGTTGGATCATCCCCCACAAACGGAATGCCCGAATTAAAACCCTTTGTTTATAAAAAGGCAAAACCTTATCTATTTTGTTGGTGCAAAAGGTCATGTCCTTTGAAGCCACCTCATGTTATACATGTGGTTTTGTTTTAGAGATGGAAAGTACGCCATGGGAGATTCATGGGTACTAATGCTTGGCTGACTCGAGAAGTGTGTGTCGTGGAGGGGAGCCAGTGTGGTCAAGCATTTAGCCATTTGCATAACATATGCGCAGCTGGATTAGTCCAAGTGGGAACCCAATAGAATATTGTCTCACCATCCTAAGGTTGTAAAAAGTGCTTGGAAGTGGAAAAACACATTGCTTGGTCCTAAAAACATTTGCAAAACAAACATTCCCAAAACCTCCAAATTTCAAACCCCTTCTAGGAAACAAATACCTTTGACGAATTTAGGCACTCTTGCTTTCCCTAGGGATCATATCCTTAGAGGTTTCTAAGTGCTTAGATTCTATCATCATTTGTTTTCAAAAAATGGTTAAACATAGGAAACTTTTTCCCTATTTTCCTTGATTTCCGCACAATGGACCTTGTGGGATGAGAAATAAAGTGGAACATTAGACATATAGTTTGAAATATAAGCAAGTAAGTGTCTTCGGTAAAAATAATTCATTAAGCCAACATAAAATGACAAATTGGACCTCATATGTGTTGCTCCCAATAATTTCCCAAAAGGTCAAGATTCCAAAACCAAGGTTCAAAAGGATAAGTCTAAAAGCCCATGAACAATGCCTTGAAATGCTCCTTGAAGTCAGAGAAAGACTATTATACAACTTCTACAAAAAGGCTTCAAGGAATAATCCAACTTTGTATGCATTCTACTATCAACAAAATCCTGAACTCTTCGAAAGGTTTGATTTCCTCTCATAGGAAGTCTAGCGTGTTCTTCAACACCAAGGTCCTATAAAGAGATTTGTGTCTAGGTTCAAGTCTAGGATCAAAGTTTTCACCCTCATCCATCTCTCCATGAAATCAAATCTCATCCCGTCATCAAACTTCTTGAGAACTCTAGAAAAATCACTCATGTTAAACTTAAAGGGCTAAAACTAGCATCACCCTATCTTGTCTTAACACACCTAGCCAAAATAGTCAAACCTTTGGAAAAATTTACCTCTAGAATAACGCAACTTTCTAAGGTCTACTAGTTCACAATCACATTGGCTTAACACACTTAGCCAATTCATCAACTTGTGCAAGTTCCCCTAGGATAATACAACTTCCTAGGGACTACAACTTCACTACAATCTTGTTTGACTCAATACACCTAGTCAAACCATCATAATCAATCTAAGTCTTAAACAAGTTTAGTATAACTCTTCAAAAGTTCTCCAAAAGGTTTCACTCACTTGCACCATCCATTTATCCCATCATCATTACCACCCTCTTTGATCTTTGACTTCCCTAGTTCTTCTCTTTTGAGCCTAAAATGTTAGGATCAAACGATCCCTATTTTTTATGGTTCAAACAAGATCACAATACAAGAACATGGAAAATATCAACTTCCATTGACATGAGTCAAGTAACCTCTAAAATAAACCTTGTGGGATCAAACAATCCCCCAAGTAACTCTTCTTTGCCATCACAAAATCCTTAAGAGGAGAGTTATGAAGAGGAGATCATGAATGAAGACATGGGGATGACACAATCTAAAATGATGAAAATGGTTCAAAATCCAGAGAACCACAAAATTGTTAGTGCCATGTTCAAATACTTAAACACATTAGCAGAAGGAGGGGTCCAATTCCCTTCTGAGCTTGACGCAAGTAATAGTACGGACATGCCTCTTACAAATGCATCCCCTATATCGAATGTCAATCAAGAAATGCCTCACACCACATCGGCCATCACACCAACCTCACCAATGGTTAGCAAAGGGATTGTTATGTTTTGAGAGTTGCAACAGCATCGCCTTGTGACCAAAAAAGAGGTGGCCATCACCACCGCACCGGATAATTATGTCCCGGTAAATCCATTACACCCATATGTCCCACTCACATTCCATAATCCCACTCGTTCATCTTCATTCCATGCCTCACCAACCTTTCAACCAAACATGCAAACTTCTCTACCACAAGGAAAAGGTGGTTTGTTTGGAACAACCGATGTTGCTAATCATTTTTCATTCCAAGGTAGCATACCATCTCTTCCCCATTTCCATTCACAACCACATCACCTCTTGGATTGGGTTTTCCCCCCCTAAACACAGATAGTTTCTTAGAAATGGGCAATATGAACATCATGTCAAATTCCCTCTTCTTGCCTGTAACATCATAGCAACAAGTGGCAACCATTCAAGCCACTACATTAATCGGTCCTCAAATATCCCAAAGCATACCCTCTCAAGGACCAATCATCTCGACCACCCCACCAACAACCTAAATCCCAATCACCACCATAACCCTTTCACCTGTCACAATGGTTGACATGATTCAAGCACAAGCGCAAGCCCAACAATAGGCACAAGCCCAATACCAAGCGCTACTACAAGTAATCCATCTGCAAGCATACCAACAAGCCCTGCAAGAATTTCAGGCACAGCAACAAGCTAAACAACAAGCTTTGTTGGCACAATAGAAACTCAACCAACAACAAGCTTTGTTGGCACAACAGCAGCTAGACCAATAGCAAGCTTTACTAGCATAACTGTAGATTGACCAACAGCAGGCTTCATGGGAACAACAATAGATGGACCAGCAACAAGCATTGTTGGAACAACATCAGCAAGATCAACAACAAGCGTTGTTGACACAAATGCAAGCATACCAACAAGCTTTGAACGCACAGTAGAGCTTGCAGCAAATGCCCATTAGTACTCCTCCCACCCATCAAACACCTCACAACTCATTCATTCCACCTCCCGACCCAAGAAAAGATGTCGCAACACAAATCAAACTTCTCTCGCAGTAGGTGTTGGATTTGAAAAAAGGAAAAACAACTAGAACACTGGGAAACTTGTGCCCTTATCCTTTCGATAGAAGTCTCACCATGGTACCATTCCCAATGAGATACGAGATCCCCAAATTTGACAAATATAATGGAATGAGAAAACCCTGAAAACCATGTTAGGGAATTTCAGGTGCATTGCATGGAAGTTGCATACGATGGCACATATCTAATGCGACTCTTCCCCCATAGTCTAACTGGTCCAGCTATGGAATGGTTTTCTCGCCTACCCACAAGCATTAAAACATTCAAGGAAATCATGGAATCTTTCCTTAAAAATTATGCTTTCAACATGGGTGTGGATTTTAGTTTGGAAGAACTATCAACACTCAAACAAAGAAAAGGAAAGTTGTTCGCATCCTTCTTGCAAAGATGGCGATCCAAGGCCAATCAAAGAAAGTGGACCATGCTAGATGAACAAAAAGTTTGCACCATCATATCCAATCTAGATGAAAACTTGGTGTTGTACTTGAAAATGAAATGCATCACATCCTATGATCAACTGATCCCAAAGGTGCTCAACATCGAAAGAGCCCTTACTACACGAGGGGGCATATCAACATTCACTCCATCATAGGATAACCACCCATCTAACAACTATAATGATAAGCCTCGAGCATGGTCGAGGAATAAAAATATCACAAACGACTGTGTGGTCGATGCTAAAGTGGTCATCAGTGCCCCTAAGCAGAACATCCAAACCCATCATCAATCGTAAAATCATAATCGCAATAATGTCCAGACTAATGCAGTCATAGCACAACAACAACCACCTCCCACCAACCAAATCAACAATCTGAATAATCAAGGAGGACCACCTCCCAGAGGTAAGTATCCCCCCAAGAGGAAGTTCACGGCTCTTGGGGAATCTATCGAGTCTATAGTGAAGAAGCTGTTCAAAGAGAATCTAATCAAAGTCTCTAAATTTGAGCAATACACGGAACCCATGACCAAGCCGCCATGGTATAATGAAAATCTCCTTTGTGACATCCATAAGGTCAAAGGACATACCACTGCCAATTGCATGAGGCTAAAGAACATCATCCAAGAACTCATTAAGGATAAGATTATCAACATCGAACAACCAACCAGAAACCAAGACTTGAAAATATACACGAATCTGATGCCAAACCACAACCAAGGAAACAAACAAGGAAATAATCAAGGGAACAATAAAGGCAAGCAAAAATATGCTAGTGCTAATCTAGTGTATGAGCAGATAGTCAGATGTATCAATGAGATGGTCACAGTCATAAATGTCAAAGGAGCCAACAACAACTGTCGAGTCACCACATGTGGTAGAAAGGTTACCATTTTTGGGGCACCAGCTAAGACCCCCATTTCTAATACAAAGTCCATCCCCTATGACTACAACATCATTGACCAGCTGAAGAGAACCCCCGCCCAAATTTCCATCATGGAACTACTAAAAAATTTCGTCGCCCATAGGAAGATCCTTGATGAAGCACTAGTTACATCCACCATCTCTGCCACCCTTGACACAGAGTAGTTCTAGGCTATGGTGGGTAAAATCATTACCCCAAATCTCATTACATTCTCAGATCAAGATTTCCCCTCGCAGCTATCTCATAATCGCGCACGCCACCTTCAAGTGCCCATCCATAAAAATAAAGTCAAAAGAGTCCTGGTAGATGGAGGTACAAGCCTTAACAATTGTTCTCTAAATCTCATAAAGAAATTAGGATTTGCCGAAGATTCCATTAATAAAAAAAAAGCATCATGATAAGGGCGTATGATGACCAAGAAAGAGTGTCTCGAGGCACTATCAAAATCCCCATCCAAGTGAGACCGGAAACTATGGAAACCACCTGTCAGGTCCTCGACCTTGACCTACCATATAATATCCTCCTTAGACACCCTTGGATCCACAAAATGAACGCAGTGGCGTCAACGTATCACCAATATATCAAGTTCTCACATCAAAATGAAGAGGTTACTATATATGGGGATCCCGAACCTTTCGCCTACTGCAAAAACTTGGAAGCCAAGTTTTATAAGATCCCCCAAGTACCAAAAAATGATGAAGGACCATCTACTTCATACATCAACCCAACCAACCTCGCTTCCACTTCTACGACAGAGACACCCACCATCCCTGCCATATCCAAAATCAAAAACATGATCCAGGACAATGGATGCAGCAACTATAGAATGAAAAGGAATGCATTTTTTGTAGGAGAGTTACCACAATCTCCTAGGTCACATGGACAATCTCAACCAGCTAAAACACCTGTCCACGCTGTTAGGGAAAACCCCTCTGGATTCCACCGTTGGGGGGATCTTAGTAGAGAAAATGTGGATGAGGGAGATATCTCAAATACATTATACCAAGATGAAAGGCCCACTCCCACCGTATCCATGGATGAAACTAATAGAGGGTTGCAAATGATGTTTGGTATGGTCTATAACAGGAATGAAAGCCTCAAAAGAAACATTGATGGACAGCAGGAGCCCATCATTGTACAAAGAAGAATGTGGAACCTTGGCTTGGGGTATACTCCTCTAAGTATAACTGTACGTGGTAGAGTTACTCCTAGAAGGGCAGTTAGGTCCTCTCCTCAGGTAACAGCAACTACTCCTAGACCACATGTTTGCCTAGGTATCCCACTTGATAACTTCACCTTTGATGCCACTGTTGTTTGTGCCAATAGTGATGATGATGACACCATAGCAGGCCTACCCATGCTTTTTGAGGATTCCACCCTATTAAAAATTAGTGCCTCCACAGCTGGTTCAAAACAACAAACCCCCCAAATCACCTTATTACACCTGCAACTCATTGATCACAATCAATGAGGGCCACCAATTCTAGACTCATTTGAAAATGATGAGGTGCTCTCAAAATTCATGGGACTAAGGGATATGGTTATGTGTGGGGATCAGAAGGCAAGATTCAACATCACATTAGACACCTAGGCATACTATGGGAGACGATTGAGTCCTTCAGTCGCAAAAGGAAAATATCGAGAATAAGCTCGGAGTTATGGAGTGAAAACCACACTGTGGCACTCTCTAACCACAAAATGGTAAAAATAAAGGACGCATCCAATGGTGAAAACCTCTCTGAGGCACTAGAGGATGAAGGATTCAATCTCCCCCCTACTGCTCTACATCAAGAAAAGTCAGCATTCTTTGCAGAGCAGTGTAACCCTATCAACTTGGGAACAGAAATAGAACTGCAAATCACTTTCTATATTGAGTCTCTCTTGACAGAGGAACAAGAACTATTAGCAGCATTCCTAAAAGAAAGAAAGGTAAACTTTCCATGGACCTATGTTGACATGCCAGGTCTTGATCCTAAGGTGGTGGTCCATCATTTGGATGTTTACCCTAGAGAAAAACCAATGAGACAAAAGTTGAGGAAAATGAACCCTCAAATAGCCTTTCTCGTTAAGATTGAGTTACAAAAACTCTTGGATGTTGGCTTCATATGCCTGATCGACTATCCAGAGTGGGTATCCAACCTAGTTCCAGTCTCAAAACTTAATGGGGGCATTTGTATCTGCATGGACTTTAGAGATCTAAACAAAGCATGTCCTAAGGATGATTTTCCACTACCCAACATTGACATGATAGTGTACATGACGATGGGACATGAGATGCTATCATTGATGGATGGCTTCTCAGGATACAATCAGATAATTATAGAAAAGGAAGACCAGAAAATGACAGCCTTTACATGTCCTTGGGGCACCTACTGCTGGAATGTGATGACATTTGGGTTAAAGAATGCAGGAGCTACATACCAAAGAGCCATGACACTGATCTTCCACAACATGATTCACAAAATTGTCAAAGACTATGTGGATGACATATTGGCCAAATCAAAGAAAAGGAAAGACCACATAGTGAATCTAAGTGCAATTTTTGATAGGCTGGAGAAATACAAGGTCGGACTCAACCCAAAGAAATGTGTCTTTGGGGTACAATCAAGAAAGTTGTTGAGGTACATAGTTTCAATGAGAGGGATAGAAGTGGATCTTGCAAAGGTAAAAGCAATCCTTGATATGGAAGCACCAAGAACACTAAAGAAACTCAAAGGATTACAAGGTAGACTTCAGTCCATCAGAAGATTCATAGCACAACTGGCAAATAAGCAGATTGCCTATTCACATATGCTCCACAAGGGAGTAGCATTCAGGTGGGATGACAAGTGCGAACAAGCATTCAAAAAAATAAAATAATATCTACTTACACCACCTGTGTTGATGCCACCGATTGTAGGGAAACTATTGATTCTATACATCTTAGCAACGACAGCCACCCTTGGTGCCCTTTTAGCCCAACATGATGAAAAGGGAACCGAGCGGGCCATTTAATATATCAGAAGAACAATGGTGGGGCATGAGCTCAATTACACATCAATAGAAAAGGCTTGCCTGGCACTGGTATTTGCAGCACAAAAATTCAGACACTATATACTAGCTCATCAAATTAAGCTAATTGCCAAGATAGACCCCCTCAACTATCTCTTGTCAAAATCAATGCTTACAGGCAGAATGGCTAAATGGGTTATGATACTATCTGAGCATGTAGAGCGAAAATCAATCAAGGGAAAATTCATTGCAGACTAGCTAGTAGAAGCTCCCCTCTACAAAGACAACCTACTCGTATCATAATTTCCAGATGAGTCTCTTTTCAATCTCAGTACAGTCGACCATTAGAAACTATATTTCGATGGCTCCCACATGCAACATGGATCAGGAACCGGTGTGTTCTTCATCACCACCCAAGGGGACTATATACCAAGATCTTACAAGTTGGAATTCCCCTGTACAAACAACATTGCAGAATACGAGGCTTTAACCATAGGTCTCAAGATTCTGGCATAGTGGTGAATCATGGCATTAAAATTCTATGGACACTCACAACTTATCATCAACCAAGTCAATGGTGAATACCAAGCTAAGGATGATAAGCTTACACCATAAAAAAAGGTGGTAGAAAGCCTCAAGGAATCATTTATCGACATCACCTTTGAGAAAATACTGAGGGCAAACAACAGAGAATCGGATGCAATGGCAACAATCAGATCCTTGCTAGATATCCCTCGCAACGTATCAAAACATGAATTCCTAGTAGAGAAGCTTCTCGTACCCACTTTCAAGGTACCAGAATCAAAATATGCGTGTGAACTCATTGGTGCCGGTGATCTTTGGTACTATGACATCTACACCTATCTAAGATTAGGAGTCCTCCTAGCCGACATTACCCCAAACATCAAGTGAACCTTTGTCAAAATGTCCTTATGATTTGTCATCCTAGGAGAAACCCTCTTCCGGTAAAGCATCGATGGAACCCTATTACATTGCTTCAAACCTAAGGAATCCCTGACTGCTTTGACCGAGGTACACAATGGCACTTGCGGTTCACACTCGAGTGGTATGACCTTGGCTAAAAAATTGCTGAGAATTGGATACTACTAGCCGACAATGGAGAGAGAGGCACATGACTTTGTCTGAAGGTGTCTACAATGCCAACAACATGGAGACCTCATTCATGCACCAACTCAAGAATTACATCCTATTGTTACACCTTGGCCCTTTTCCCAATGGGGGCTCGATCTCATAGGTAAAATCTCACCCACCTCATCCAATGGCCATAAGTTCATCATCACCGCCATTGAATATTTCACAAATTGGGTTGAAGCAATTCCCATGACTTACATCACTAGAAAATAGATATCCAAGTTCATCCTGAACTACCTCATTTGTCGATACGATGTTCCCCAATCTATTATCTCTGATAATGGGACACCCTTCAAGAACCAGGATGTCTGTGACTTGTGTGAAAAATTCAAAATCCAACACCGCTTTTCCACCCCATATTACCCACAAGGCAATGGCCAAGCAAAAGCTACAAACAAAACTATCCTGAAGATCCTTAAGAAAATAGTCAATGACTCTGGTCATGACTGGCATCTGCAATAAAACCCCATCTTATGGGCTTACCGCACTAGCACCCGCATGCCAACAGGCACCACCCCATTTTCCTTGGTCTATCGATCAGAAGCCATCCTCCCTATTGAGATCAAGCTCTCGTCCCTAAGGATACCACTATAAAACCTCATCATAGATGAGGAATACAGGGTTACAAGACTGAATGAGATGGAGCTACTAGATGAACGACGCATGGATGCCCTAAATCATTTGTAAGTCTACCAGAATCGCCTAAAACAGAGCTACAACAAGAAGATCAGGCAACGCACCTTCCAAGTTGATGACCTTGTGCTAAAAGAGAACCAAAAGAATGTACCAAATGTGGATAGCAAAGGAAAATTTGAACCTAACTAGTTGGGACCTTTCCTCATCACCACAAGTTATAAATCAGGGGCATATCAGTTGTCAACACCAGAGGGCAAGCCTCTGTAGGAGCCCATGAATAGTTGTCATCTCAAAAAAAATTATGCCTAAGAACTTGCAAGGTATAGAAACAGAAAATACAAAAAAAATCAGAAAAAGTCCTAAAAAAATGGTTACCTTGATGAAAACCTAGCAAACAGGCATCTTGGCGACAACAAAAAAAAAATCTGAAAAAGGATTAAAAATAGTAAAGAAAAAAATCATCCTTCAGTGAAAACCACTTTGGTGGCGCTTTGGAAAAGTAGCTTGGTGAAAACCTGGAAAACAGGCGCCAAGTGTAAATAAAGCACTCTCTATCCACCAGGATCTGCACGACTCACTCATCCATTCCATCACATTTCATTAATCATCCATACACCCATCCGCTTGTATCCATACCATAGCCTGAGTTGGTGTCCATATCATATTCCACCATAGTACTACTTGGCATATTCCTAAGGTCAGTTTGTCTTGCCTTTATCAAAGTAGTCTATCACACCATGCTAGGGGTGTGTTCCGGTATCGGCATCGGATCAAATTCATATATATTCTTGAAATCTTCTTGAAATGACAAAAATTCAAAACATCAAAAAAACCAAAAACCAAAAACATTCAAAAATTCATCAAAAATCCAAAAACATCCAAAGCTTTCAAAAATCCAAAAACATGTCGAAATATCAGAAAATCTTCAAAAAAAATTCATCATTGAGTCTTATCAGTATTTCACCTTGTCGAGCTACATCGTCTCTGAGCTTGAACGTAGGCAAGGTTGATCTTTGATCATCCCCCGAGATAGTAGGGTCAGTCCTTTAGGTGTATGTCACATTGGCAATCTATTTGCCCATCTAGTCTACATCTTGTGTTAGTCCTTTAAGCAATAATAGGGAAATCCATTTGTCCATCTTTTCATCAAGTCAGTTTGTCATTGGTCAAACTACGTGCTCTCTACGTGTATAATGTAGGCAAGGCTAATCTATGGATCAGCTCCCAAGACACCTGGGATAGGTCTTTAAGTTAGTATGTTCGTCGTAAATCCTAAAAATACCAAAAACAGCTACAAAATATCTAAAAATTCCAAAATGGTGCATTTGTCTGATCTCGCTTTCACCTGAAATAATCATCATTCATAATAAATTCAATCATCGTTGTCACCCTTCAGTGCGTCAGTCAGAAGCATTCTAGCAGGTGCAAAAGTGAACACTCTAATCGTCAGAGTCTCAAGTCTAGATCAGTAAGCAAGCAAGTTGGTCAACATAGAATATCAATAGCTTATCACCCAAATAAGTCCCATCAAAACCCTGATCACAACATGTCCTAGGATGAAGCTTTCCTGCGATGCCAATAAGCATCAGGTACCCCACATTAGTTTAGCCTTGGCTAGTGGTATGAAGAACATTATCTTGTTTGATTTTCCTTATTTGGTCTTTTATTGACTTATCTTATTTTGTGCTCATTCCAAGGACCTCTCGATGATGTCTAAACAAAATAGGTTTAGAGAGAAAGGAATGGGGCAATGATTATTATCTTTTGTGCTTGTTGGTTACTCTTGTAAAATAACTTAGTCATGCGTGCTTTGTTTGGTTTGTAGGAAGGGTGTTTTAGGTATCTTGTTGACCACATATGAAGGTTTTCTTTTCTATTTTTTGGTCTGAGATGCTTAGAATATCTAAACCACATCCTTAATGAAGTATGTACACTAAGTGTGAACAAGAATGCACCTATCTGATTGTCAAGTCAAAGTCCATCACACTAGGTACAACGCCATATTGGTCCTTTATACCTTGATGCATCATACATATGTGTGTTATCAAACATAAAGTGATTGGCCCTTTGAAAATCCCAACTCCTAGTAAGCAATACATCATCATCATCAGTAATAATGTGAACTTGTGTGGATCCTTCTTCCATCCATCTTATCCTTCTTATTCTTCTATATTTACTAACATTTCTATCTAAAATCGATGAGTTGAATCAAGGTATACATGAGACTACCCATAGTCGATGACTGTCTATACATCATCAGATCTATCTACATCAAAGAATTATCTTTCGTCCTCTAATCAATAGAGCCACTCCTCTCACATTTTATCGTGATCTCGATCAGAAAATCATGCGTTCCTGTTCGACATCTTGAGGGAGAAATATACCAGCATAATCCTTCCGTTGAGGCAAGAATGGGGCATTCTCGAAAATTCAAGAAATTTTTTGACTTTGATCACAACAGTTTATTCTTTGAATCAATGCAACAAGTACATTGGCTCAAAGAGGGGCAAAATGTAAACAAGGAAAATGTACAATTTCAGTTTGACACACTTGATCTTGATTATTAACAACATCTATTCCTGAATCATACTCTCAATATTTTATCATATTTTATCTCTAAATGTAATGAATCATTATTCATTAAATTAAGTCTTCCTCCTCCAGTGATTAAATTAGTCAGTTAATTTAATTAACCTTACATTTTTGTTTAATTAAATAATTCATTTTATTTGATTAAATCTCTAAAGTCTTCTCAATAAATTAAATAAATTAAACCTTATTTTATTTAATCTAACATATTCCTCTTTAAGTTAAATAAATCAAATCATTTATTTAATAAATCATTTCCTCTCAATTATGATTTAAATTAATTCATTTATTTGAGTCAAAATTGTCAAATCATCTAATTCTTCATTAAATTAATCAAATCCTTGATTACGTTAATTTCTCTCATTAAAATCCTCTAGAGAATGCAACTTGCACAATAAATCAATTACTTTGATTTATTTAATTCTCTATTTTCCCTCACATACCATCAAAAGGGAATATTCCCTTGTTTGAATTCAAAAAGTCCAAGTGGACTTGTACATCCAACAAGGCATTCACTCCTCTTACATGTCCTTGTGCATTGAGCCAAGTGGCATTTATTTCATTTTTTTTTCCCTCTCACATGTCATTTATCAAATTTTAAATTCCACCTAATGGCATTTATCATGCACATTGACCAAAATGTGCTCATTCCTCAACCATTCACATCTTGACAAGTGGCACTTGGCCATTGGATGTTGAATGATCCCACATTGCTCTATTTCATTCTCTCTTCCATTTTGGAAATCTATAACTTGGAGACTCCTCTCCTCATTCAACAACACACAACTTTGAGTAAATTTACTATGCTCAAATTCACCTTCACTCCACAGATTTCAAGCAAGGTTATTCTCTTCATTTGAGAATTAATCTTGCTCATAGCATCATTCAGCTTGTTCAAGGATTGGGAAAGGGTTTCTTACTATAAAAAAGGTGGTTCCAATCCACTATGACATAAAGGGTTAATCATGTTTGCATATTCTTTTATTTATCTTGTATTTGTCTTCATTAGTTGCATATTTAGACATGATTAAGTATTTCATAGGGATGTCTAAGTTTTTTGGTTTAAACTAACTTTTGTGCTAACAACGTGAAATTTTTTAAGCCATATCTTGTAGATTTTAGCATATCCACAAATAATACTCGACATAGAAAAGGTACAAATAATTTGGAAAATCAGGAAGTTTTGGAACTTATGAACCCCATGACTTGAGTTGGGGAATTGGACTAAGTTGCGACAGCCAACAAACTTATCTTTTAAAGGAAAAAGAAGTTTAAATTTTTTAGCGGAAAGAATTGACGGGTAACATTGGCTCTGATTGGGGACTGTATTTCTTGGCAAAATAAAGAGAACCTCCAAAACCCTGTGGAAGACTAGTATAAATCCATTGGGCAATGAAGTTGATAGAAAAGCGGGGAAAGACGTAGCCTATCGAAGGATAGAGGGGAACCAAACACAAGCCAAAAATAGGACAAGAACACCAAACCAGAAAGAAAAACTAACTACCAAAGCACACCAAAAAGGCCTATTACACACATGGTCTTAAAGACCCTGCCTTAGAGAAAAACTCGATAATTCTCATGCAAAGCCATCAACGGGCTGAGAGAAATAGGACCCACTATAAAAAAGAGGTGTGTAACTGTGAAACATTTGTGGATTCAGCATATAGATCTAATGGAGACTTTCCATGCGTAAAATGTTGTTGTATATCCGCATGAGACAAAAAAGACATTCTTCATCATATATCCCCTAGGTACAACTGACCATACCTTCATACTTTGTTTCAGATAGATATGAAGCATTCACTCTGTGGAAATCAGAAATACTACCATTAGTATTGATAATCAAAAAACCATTACTTAGTAAGGGGGACTTATCATTTCCTTCAACAACTAGTTTTAATAGCTCATCTTCTTCTTCATTCATTGAAAACTCATTGTCCTTGGTCTGCATGTTGGACATAATGGATCCATTCTCAAATAGGCAATCACTAGAGATAATTTGATATTTTCCTTTTTGTTTGTCATCATAATCATTTACAAGAATGGATCTAACTTGTTCATTATATGAAGAATAGAGTAGGCATGTCTCATCTGATTCGAAAGTATTATAAAATTCAAAAAGGGAACTCTTAAAAATTTCAAAATTTGTTGGCATAAGTAATGCATTAGGTATGCCCCAACTAATCACACTGACAGGATTTCCTAACCCTTTCTTTGTCTTTATTTATGTCATAATATTTTCCTAAAATGCAACATTTGTCATTACCTCTTTTGAACATGCAAGGAAATAATTAGGTATCGAATATTCTTTTTGTAGACTACAAAGTGAATTAACTTTTGGGTGCATGGCTAATGATTGTGATGTTTGAATATCTTTTTCTATAAACATGGGATCAAATTTAACGGGAACTGTATCCCCTCTTTTTTCATAAATACTATCTTCAGTAAGGGAATATGAAGATTATGAGATCCTATTATTCATACCTTCGGCAGCTTTAGAAGACATACTTTTATGTGCATGCATCTCTTCTTTCTGTCACTTTTCATTTTCAAAATTTTCACCAAGAAATTCTGGTAAATTTGTGTAACTTTTTTTATCAAATTTCAATGCACTTACATCAACTTCTTCAACATGGCTGCTTTCATCCACAATCCTGCATACAAAATCATTTGAACCCCCCAGACACCATTTAGGAATGAGAACTACATTGGAT
Source organism: Sequoiadendron giganteum (assembly GCA_007115665.2). NCBI lineage: Eukaryota > Viridiplantae > Streptophyta > Pinopsida > Cupressales > Cupressaceae > Sequoiadendron > Sequoiadendron giganteum. The sequence goes on along the minus strand of CM021103.1, from coordinate 130,633,565 downwards.
TTATCCACAAAGATAGAAACAGATGATTGTTCGATCTCATTTTTCTTTGTCTGAAGAGTCTTGTATTCACAACCTTTGAGAATATAATACCTGCAACACATATCTTTGAATAGCAAAGTAGATTGATGGTCTTGCAAAGGATGCGGACCTTTCTCTTCGGCTTCAAATATACTTGCTTTGAGACCATTCCATAATGAATGAATCATCCCATCTTCTTCAGCCAATATTTCCCCAATTATTGGTGTACACCTTTTTCCAAATGAATTCCATTGCTTAGCCTGACCTAGAACCATTTTTTGAGATATCCTATTAAACAAATCCACCAACCTTCATCTCTGACAAGGCAATAGTTTGTATCCAAAACAAGAAAACTATCGGTCCTTCAATCTAGCCAACAGTTGAGCCACTTGCAATGAAATTTGTGAGTGCTCTATGCTTATTTTACAAGGCGCATCTACCTTTGAATGATTTTTTATAAATAAAACTCGAGATATGCTTTTAACCAAAAAGGAGGAAAGGTAACAACCACCTACCCACAACCATGAAAGTAGAATCAAAAAGACAAAATAAAAATTATAGAAAAAAAACCTAAGATTCACTTATTACGAATTATACTAAGAAGGAGAGAGAGAAGTAAATCTTTCCACAAATGGTTTAATCTGAATTCAAAGTTTCAGAACTAAACACACATACAGTCTAATATAATAGGTTAAACATTGAAAGTAATTATCATGAAGAAAATTCCATATAATGAAACAAAACACTTATAAATTCAAAGACTCAAAAATATTTCATTATTCCTCCAATGCCAAAAATGTGAGTTTAAACAATCGGTATCCTTATACAAATAGATTGAGTTTCAGAAAAAAAATTCCCCCTATTGGCCTCCTTTCAACAATTTTCCTTTTTCTTTTTATATTAGCTATTAAGTGTTCATAACGGTCATTGAAAATGACCCATATCAAAAAAGTCACCAAGAAATAGGAACAGTTTTTTTTACAACCCAAAACTTTGGTTATCACCCATAATTACAAAATATTCCAACCATGAAAAAATAGGAGATTCAACTTCTCTTGAAGAAATTTTTTTTCACCATCAGGTCATATCACTAAACCACTAGAGGGGTCGGAACTCTAAATAGCTCCAATTGCATTTTCATAATCAAATCATTAAATTCGGTTTGTTCTTCTTCCTTATCCAAGATAGAAATTACCCTATGGTATTCGGCATAACTGGTTTTCTCCTTCCATGCCAGTGAACACAATTTAGAAATGATGTCTAGTTGCTCTTCCTCAAGCTAAATTAGTTTTGGTTGTATGGCAGGCATGAGTTCATCTTCCCACTCTTTGATACCACCAAGAAGTACCATTTTGGGAAACAAATCTTGAAAATGCCACCACCTTCATTTGTATGTGGGCTCACTTTAAATATGATGATATATATATATAACAATCATTTATTTTCCAAGAAGGATGCACGAATCACTACCATATTTGTTTCACTAACTCCTAATTTAAGAGCATTATTTTCAAGAAATTTAAAAGATTACGTTAAACCTCGAGCTGGCATTTCAAAGAATTTGAGAAGACATTCCTTAAAGACGTCTTACAATTCATTAAATGAGCTGACATATTGAAAATTGTGCATCCAAAGAGATTTCCCAATCATTGATAAATAGAAACTTATAACCATTTTTCAGAATTTTTAAAGTTTTGTGAACCTCCGAAGATTCGATTGTATAGAATAATTAGCAAATAAGACTCGAAATAGCAAAGGTACAAATAATTCGGATGATCAGGAAGATTTGGAAGTTACAAACCCTGCAACTTGAGTTAGGGAATTGGACTAAGTTGTGACAATCAGCAAACTTATCTTTTAAAGAAAAAAGAAGTTTAAATTTTTGACCTGAAATAATTGACGGGTAATAGGTTGCAATGCCTTTATGTAGATATGGGTTTTAATTGAGAGACAATAGAGATTGGATGAGAAAATTAAAGTGTCATATGTTTAGCTAAGAATCATGTGTATCATGTTCGGACTAAGCATGTTGATGTGCAATATCACTTTGTTCAAAAAATAGTTGTTAATGGATAGATTAAGCTAAGAAAAATGGACACTAAGGTGAATGTTGTAGATTCACTCACAAAGCTTGTTAGCATAAAAAAAATTATTTAGTGTAGGAAATTCATGGGCCTAGTCGCATGTGTATAACTATTCTTAGTTTCAATGGGTGATTTATAACATAAATTTTGAATGGGAAATTGCTAAAATATAGATTTCATTCACCTTGTAAATCCTTGAAAATACCTATTATTGGATAAATAATTCATTTAAGCTATTTATTCCCACTTATTTATTTGTAAATTATCCATAATTGAGGTATAAGGATAATGTGGATAATAAATTAATTTTCATTTGTAAAAGAATTAAATCTTCAACCAGTGTCCATGTCAACTTGAATAAAAAAGCACAAAACAAATTATTATCCTATGTTGGGTGACCAAGTCCATGTGGGTGAGATAATGTGATAAAAAATAACTTTTCTTGCTTGGAAAGCAAGAGTTTTGTAACTAACTATAAAACAACTTTTTTTGGGGATCTAATTTGTGTTTTTATACATTTTACATTGTGATTTTTTCTAAGAGAGGAGTTTAGATGCCTAAGGTGTGAGGTTTTTATCAAAACTCTTGGTTGGAGAAGAAGGGTGGATTGAACAAGGGTTTTAGGTTGCTTTTTTGAAAAATAGGGTTGTTTTTTTAAGTTACAAGTGAATAGAGGAAGATTGAACCATTGCAATCATTTATATGATTGAGAAATAAAATTTGTGCCTCTTTACTAGTGGGTTTTTTTGTTGAAAGGGTTTCTCAACATATATTCTATGTTATTTTGTGGTTAGTGTTGGACTAATCACTAGTGTCTCCCTTCAGATTCAAGACATGGACTAATCGCCTCCCATGGATCTATTTATCTTTGGCGTTTGTATCAAGCATTAGCAGGTTGATCTTTTGGCACAATGGAAAACATGTTCCAATCAATGGTGTCAAATCTTTGGTCATGGGTTTGAATCCCCTCAGGTGACACAAAGGGGGGATTTTTGGACTAATAACCAACGTCTCCCTTTAGATTCAAGACATGGACTAATCACCTCCCATGGATTTTTTTATCTTGGGAATTTATATTGGGTGTTAATAGGTCAATCTTTTGGCATAACAGAAAATGTGTTCTAATAGTTTTTTCATGTATTTTATGCATTATTGAATTTCTACGAGTTAAAGAACCATGTTTTGAATTGAATATATTTTAATGCAACTTTAATTTTAGATTTAAAACATGTGTTCAATATTTATTAGTAGTTGAAATAATCGCCATATGTCCAAAAATTGATTAAATAATATTAGTGTTAAGAGAAGCTCATTGTGTACCTTACTCAAGAAACCCAAGTGTAGAAAAATTGGTGGCTAATCTAAAACCACTATGCTTTAGGAAATTATCAAACGTGACACAACCAATTATGTGGCTAGATTCTTAGAGTTCCAGTGGGTTAAGGATGAATACGTGTGTCATCTAGGATTATTTTATCCTCATGATGTATCAAAGTGAAAATGACAAGTTATTAGTGTGGATTTTTTCCAAGGTCTTCCAAATTCTAGAAACTATCATGAAATAATCCTAGTAGTAGCAAAAAATCTTACTAAAGTTACTTCATACTAGGAAATTTGATCAATGGTATGTTGATCCTTGCAAAAAAAATTGCTTAGAAAATATTTCAACTCCATGGATTTTTAAGAAGATTATCTCATGTAGAGATGCATGGATGACTTCAAGGTTTTAGCAAACCTTATTTGCAACATTGGGAACTTATCTGAACATTAGTTCAACTTATCATTTTGATATTGATTGTCAAGAAAAAAGGGTGAGCCGAGTGTTAGAAGATTTAATATGATGTATTATATGGATGAAAAGTACACATGGGAAGATTATATTCCTCTAGTTGAATTCACCTATGACAATTTTTATCACTCTTCTATTGAAATGGCTCTTTTTCAATAATTTTTCAACAAAAAATGTAAGACACCTATCAATTGGGATAAACTAGAAGATAGAGAGTGCATTGGGCTAGAAATGTTAGTAGATATGGAAAACAAGTCAAGCTGATAAGGAAAAGGTTGGTTGAAGCATATGATAAAAAAAAATGTATGTCAACTTCAAGTAGACAACAAGACAATTTATTATCGAAGACAAAGTTCTTATTAGAGTGAAATCTCATAAAATTTTAGCTAAGTTCAAAAAAATAGAAAATTAAGTATCCAAATATGTGAGCACATTTAACATGATTGAAGCCATTAATCCAATTGGATAAAAACTTTCCTTACTATTTGATCTTCTTCAATTACATAATGCACATTTCTTATCTAAAAAATTATGTATTTTATTTTGCACATGTTCTTGACTAGAATTTTTTACAAGTTGTAATGTGGGAAAGTGATCCTAGGTTTTTACTAAGATTAGCCACCTTTTACTATGTTACCCCTAATTTTGGTCACTTCCTCAACACCACCTCATTTTTCCTTGCCTTGGTCAAATTTTTCACAAGTCTTTAAAGCCAAGCGGTGTTTCACTATACGTTGTGAACCTAGGCGTGGTTTTCATTAGTTTGGATAACCTCCCACTTTATTGCCTCCTTATTATTCTTTGAATGTGGGAAGTGTTTTATGGTTTCACTACAACATACCACCTATTTAAGCTTTATTTATCTTAGGCGGCCCATACTAAAGCTTACAAACTCATCAAATATTGTCGAGTGACTTGTCCCACAAGTTTTTATTTGCGTGGGATTTTTGGGGATGTTTGAAACTTCGGTGGTTTTTTTCTAAGTTCTACGAACTACCTACTCTACCACCAGAAAAAGAAATTTAGGAAGAAAATAAAATAATAGCGAATGCAAATTTGAATAACAAATGTAGTATTCAGGAAGAAGAAATAAATGCCATTAAATTTGATGTAAGAAGAATCAATAGAAATCATTTCTACAAGAACACTGATATCAAATGGTATATTTTATTCATATATATATATATATATATATATATATATATATATCGCAGTGGCATTACAAAATCTATCGATTTGACTACAAAAAGTCGATATCGATAGCAAAAAAGAAGTCTCTTTTACAAACAAAAAGGGTGAACATTAACACTTGAATTCCTTCAATAACAGTTTGAACGTGTTCAATTTCGGCATGAGATGGAAGCTTCTTGCTCATCTACAAAAATTGGGCGAAGAGCCCTTTGTCATTCCTCACAACTCTTGCACGGAAGAGTCGTTGCATCTTCCACAACCTCATTCTGAAGATTTGATGCAATTTAGATGGCGTCACCCACCAACCCACTTCATGGATATTGACTTAGCCTAGTGATAGCTACATTAACATAGTGGTGAAACTCAGGCATCACCAAACATTCAGATGCTCTCATGCCCCAGTCATGGTGATCAAAGGTCCTAATAATTGTATACACAAAACGCTCCAACATGGTAGCATTATGCACGTGTACTTGGTTCATAAACGCTTCACCCAGAATGTTGTGAAGCACTTCTTCTTCCACCTCACTCTATATGAAAAAAACTTCTTTTAGTTGGTCAGAAAAGTTTTTGAACAAGGGACTACATTCGATCTCCTCCAAAATAATGAAATCATTTGTTGATACTCCATCACTCTAAGCGCTCATCATATTGGATGCTTCTGGATGACGAAGTGTGGTGACACTGGTTGAATTTATAGATAGTTGGTTAGATATTTGGGCTATCTCTCTTATATTTGATGAGATGACAACTTGGCTTGAATTAATGGCTAATTTGAACCAATTTTAAATTACATTCCCAATTGGACAACATAAATGTGTGATCATATTATATCTCCTTGAAACTTTCATTAATTGCATGGATGTGGGATATATCATTTGATAGTTCTTGGTGTCAAAAAAGATGGGTTTTCTTACCTAATGTATTTTTAATTGTTAGTTTAATTATTTTGGTCGATCATATTCTCTTAGTTGATTTCAAGAAGACGGACGAGTGACAAGAAGCATCTCTAAATTTAGTAACTTTTTTGAAACCGTTTCGAGAGAATTAGCTTCTATATCTAGGATGAGGGAGAAGGATATAGGGTCTAAGCTCCATAGACACATTGTGCTATATTTTGAGAACAAACGCTTTCTTTTAATCTATTTTATATTGCAATGATTTTTTATCTTTTAGCTATGAATTTAAATGTGATTTTTAGTGTATCGATCTATGTTACGAGCGAGTAATAGAGCCATACTTTTTATGTGAGATATACTTTATTGCTTTCATTTATTGTAGTATAATTTCTCCTTTCCTAGTATGATAGTCATAGGTCTTCCAATATGTGTGTTGTTGATTTATGGCTTTATACAATTTCTTTCACACTAGTGTCATTTTTATGAGCTATTTTTTGTCACCTTATCGCTTTTTGGTTAAAAGCTACCATATTATTAGATAGATCACATGAGGGAGTTGTACCTCTTCAATACAAAGTAAATTTGAAAATGCAATTGTGACATTTCCAAAGCTATTAATGATTGGCTCTAGTGCATTAATGGAAAATTAGAGTCAAAGTTATCAATCTTTTTCAAGATGTCAATTCATTCGCTAACAAAATTTTGATGACTCCACTCGGAACTATAGTAATTGTAATATCTGACAAGTTTCCATCATGTCATGTGAACAAATGGTACTTCCCCATAACAATGTATTTCTTGTATTGCATCCTCATTTAAATTATATGTAGATGGATTAAGAAGACATCATTTCGCAATTAAATATGCTTTGTTGGAGGTATAGAAGGAGAATTATAGATTATATGCGAGAAAAAGTTATCTTGGAAGAAGAATAAGAGTGGGTCAAAGGCCCACCTACGTTGTTGGTGTTTAAAAATGCAACCCAACTAGGATTTTTAATTCTCTAAGAGGTAGCCAACCTCTATATTAAAGAATCACAAAGGCTAGTGGCCAATTGACAAGATTCAGTCAAAGACTAGCATCTCCTACACTTTTGGCTCTGCAGGACCAAGGTGGGTAAACCTATACAATTCCTAAAACTTAATTCACTCATACACTAACATTGCTTTATATAGCAAATAATTCCCAATGAAAAAACACTAAGGGAAGCATTGACAACTTCAAACTTGGCTAAATTCTCAGCAACTCAACCCTCTCTTAGCCATTTTAAAGCAGGACATACAATAATATAGTAAGATTAAGAATGATTTTACATTTAAATTTTTCTTTGAGATGCACAAAACTAAAAAAATAGATCAGTGCCAAGTTTGGGCCATGGAGTCAAACACATAAAATGAACTCCTCAGCAAATAGACATTCAACCAATGGATATAAATTGTTGATGCTTTGCATCAACTATTAGGGTCTTCCACCAACAATCCTTCTCTTATTATCAATCAGATTCTTCTTATCAAATCCCATTTGCACACCTGAAATCACAATCACCTACTCAAATCATTTTAACCATTTCTTTGAAACAGAACGATGAACAAACAAAACAATCTCATGAAATTTGAGATGATAAACTCAAAGAAACTTTGTATTATTGAATTTACATGACTCAAAGTGTACAAATATGGAGACAATCTGAAGACATTCATGAATATGCAAACACCTTCATGATGTTATTTGCATAAACTAGTTGTATTTATTCATGAATTCAAGAAATTACAGCTTATAGACTCAAGAAATGACTCAGAAATTATAATTCTCTATCTACCTAGCCCAATACAAAAACCTAGAACCCTTTTACAATGAGAGAATAAGAGAAGATATAGAAGAAGAGAAGCAAGTAGGAGCAACTCCAAATCTGATGTGGAAATGCCATCTAGAAGCTTCATTCACCATTGATCAAACTGAAAAGAATATCTCCTCTTTCTTCCTTTGCAAAAATAAACTTATTCTCTCCAAACTACCTCTACTCATCATTGCCTTGCAACAGAAAATCAGCCCATGTGGAGAATCTCATTATTTTATCCAGTTGCTCTAAAATCCTCTTTCCCGTGCAAAATTTTGTTCAATCTCTTTACTTGTTGCACATTATTTTACTTCTCACCCAATAGAATTTCACTTTGCATTAAAATATCCCCACTTTATAATGTTGCAATTTTGTTTTCCTCCATATATTAAAGTTTGATAACTTTAATATTTATGTTCTTTAATTTTTTGCATACTAAAACCCAGCACATATTCACCCTTTAATTACTATAAAATGAATATTAAATTCATTTTACCCATATCCATTTACATTCCATCCTTGAAAAAAAAAGAATTTTTTCTCACATAGTGAATATTAAATTCACTTTACACCTAGGCAATTAAAAAATTTACCCCATGCCTCCATTTTTAACTTGGCTTTTCAAAATAAAGAATTTAAATATTGCATTTGCACAATATTTAAATCATGGGTCCACCACATATTTAAAATATTTGGCCACAATATTTGGAGGCATCGTAAAATTTCTTCAGGCCTCATATTTTCAATAAAGTATCTTTGATTAATACTTTATTTCACTTTCAAAAGTTAAAACCATTTAAAAATATCTAAAAAATGCATATCTTACCTGTGAAGATTTCACTTTAATGAATTTTCCCTCCTTTTAGCATTCCTCGCACACCTCGCACCTTTTCCATGACATCACCATTCCTCTTACGAGGCTTGCGAGGTTTTCCCTAAATCTTCTTCTTTGTTTGTTACTCTCTACAGACTCAAGACCTTCAAACATGGCAGCCATTGCTCATCATGGTGCAAGGGTTTCCATGTTAAACAAGATTCTCTCTTATCCACTGGATGCATTTGAAGTACGGTGACTGCATTTCTATAAATGCACCCACAACAGTGGCGCCCCTCTATTTCATTTGCTTAAAGTTTTAGAAGACTCCATTAATAGCCCTCCCTTTTAATATTGTTCGAGCTTATTTCCATTTCAATTCATGTTGGTTGTGTCATCAGTTGTCACTTGAGCTCCATGTGTGCAAAGTAAATGTATGCCAGTTTTACCCACGCACCTAGTATATGAATGCAGACACATTTATCTTGTAAAGAGAACTAAACCATGGCAGACGGGTAGGGAGGACACAATCAAAGGGGCGCCATCCAAATCATTCATTACCAACGCATTTTCTTAAAGGATCCAAACATTTTCTTGAGAGCTTCTAAAGCATTTTCACTAAATACATTTTGTGCACCTGCAGTTTCATGCCAGTCACGCATCCTGCTCCTTCATGACCAACACACCCTCCATTTCAATGTGCAAGAGAAAAAATTTGATCACGTTTTCTTCACACTTTTTTAAGGCATTTTCAACGAATGCATTTGTGTGTCCTCCATTTTCTTTGGCTATCTATCCCCTATGCCAATGTTCCCATCCTCACATTACCTGGCACAAGCCCCTCTTCCATATGTTGGCCATGCCCCTTACCTTTCATTGCATTTGCAATTGATGGATGCACATACCCTGTTCCAGGTAGTGCACCTCTTCTTTATGCTTTGATGGATGACAGTGCCTACAACTTCAAACCGCACCCCTTGCAATATAGACTCACCAGCATATTTGAGCCTCTGCTCTTTTTCCTCATGCACCTTGCGTTCCAACACTTTTATGTGACACAAACCTTATCTGATAATGGCTTAAAATACCACCCTTCCCCCTTGTGGATTCATTCACCTCTTAGCATGGTGTCAACCTCATTATAAATTCCATTCTCAAATAATTACTTCATGTTTTCCAATTGACATTTGGAGTATCTAACTGGTCAATTTGATTTATTGTTAACACATATGTTGTTTGCAAATATAGATTTTCTTTGCTTTATTTCAAAATCCCCGTTGATCTCAATAAAAACAAAACTATGGCAAAAATCATACTGAGGCCTTCACCTTCTCTTACCAATCTTTGACAATCCTTCTTTCAAAAAGTGTGGCTTGCATCAACCTCATTGATTTTTCTTATAACTCCCATATCTTTACTCATTCAATGCAACATTCTTATCTAATGAGTATTCCTCATCAATTCAAAATTTAACTTGATCTTTTGAAGGCAATGATATTCACTGACCAATTCAAAACAGTATACTTGATCGGATTACAACATTGGAACCATTATAGGTTCATGACCATGCAAAGCATGTCGGGCCCCATGTGGGTCTGGCTAAAAAATTTCCATTTTCAAACAATTTTTATGTTGAATTGACTCAACACTGCTTTTGAAATCTTTTGAAGTTGAAAAACGAACTAGGTAACACTTTTGGAAAATGGGAAAAACTGACCCAGTGGGCTCTAGAATCAATCTAGGAAACTAGTCAAACAACCTTGTGAAGCAATGAGAGCTTGCAAACATGTAGACATTTGATCCAAGAGTATAGTGCAAAACACGGCTCATAAAATCATGTCATGAGGTGAAATATTATAATTGGAAAATTCGCTCAGTCAAACTTTTATGAAACAACAGTTGTTCTGCACCAATTAAAGCTCATTCAACTGCCAATTTGTAAGACTAGTGAATCAACTCCTAGCGAGTTTCCATTAGATACATAAGTTCATTAAGGTATTTTGAGCACGTGTGAAAGAGGAATTTCTTTGAAACATCATTGATCAAAAGATATTAACGATCAAAGTTGACCACTCAAAAAGGCTATCAGGAATGCAGATGTGAAACTAAACAAACTGCATTTGGTTTCAATTTGCTAAAAATAGAAAATCAGGTCATAAGACTCTAAAAACTGACATGTGAGATCATCTAGGTATGGAGAACACATAAAAAGAATTCATTCTGACATGACAGTCAATTGGTGGTAAAACCAAGCCCAAACAAGAGGCAACTTTGCAAAATAAACAATCTGCAAACAACAAAACAGTGTCAAAACCCTCCAGCTTCACTTTTCAAAACTTTGTCAAAACTTATTGTGGGAAGCTGAAACTTGACATGCACGTTCACATATTTAAATTAAATATGTCCACCAAGGGGTTTTGCACAACAATCAACAGGCCTCAAATTACAAGCCTCCAAAGTGGGTTACTTAGATTGATTTATCAGGTGCACTTTTGAAAGTGCAGAAGCAAAATTTTGAAATAGGCATCTCAAATTTACAAAATTTGAGAGTGCCATCATGCGCCAATAGTTGAACATCCTTGAAGATTGGTATTTTTGTACTACAATAACCCTCACTATCATCTTAATCATCAACCTAGTCAGCCTCTCCATCACCCACAAGACCCACCTCCTCCTCAACCTTAAAATCCACCTCTGGATTGTCTACCACCCATAAATTAATTCAAGGGTTTTCCTCCCATCTTTACTCCTTAGTGAGTTGGAATCTCTAATCATCCATGGCCTCAAATATTTGGTGTAAGCACATTGACCCTCTTGCCTTGTCATAATATCATGATTTTTCTAGCAGTTCCTATTAAAAAAATTCCTCAATTCTCTGGTGAAGACAAAAAAGACCCTAAAGAACACATCCTAGCCATGACTGCAGTAAATGGGATCTTGGGCATCCAAAATGAAGTATTTTTTATAAGATTATTTATTTCTAGTTTGATCAGAAAGGTAGTTGAATGGTTCAAGGGTTTAGAAAAGGGATGCATCACAAGATGGAACATTTTGATAGAAAAATTTCTCTAATGTTATAAAATTCTAGTTAATGTTGCGTCCATCCTATAACAATTCTTTCAGATTATGAAGGATAAAGCTAAGACAATGAGAGAAATTGTGTACCGCTTTGATAGATCACTTCAACGAATTCCTATTCTAGAGAAGCTCAGTGAGGAAATTTAGTTTCACGTATTCATTTCTACTCTAGATCAGGATATTCAATTGATCCTCAAAAGAGATAGAGTCCAAGGAATTGAAAAAGCTCAGTTGGAAGCGATAAGTATCGAAGATGATTGTATAGCTATGGGTAAGTGGTAATCTGAAAATATTAAAAGGATTGAAATTGATTGTATAATACCTATTAATCCCCTAAAATTTCTTGAAGTAATGAAACCTTCTCATCCGATCACTGAAAATATTAACCTGATAGTCTTTGGTAGCATGCAATAGCTTGAAATAGAAGAAATTCAACATTGCAATGCTCAAGATTTCAATTTGAGTTTCTTGACTAAAGCTGAAGATGATCTTAGTTCGTCTAATGATGAAGAAGATAATACACCACAGAAGAAGTCACTTCCTTTGTCTCAGATTACCACTCCTTTCCACTTTGACGATAACTCTTTCTCTCTTGATACCCATAAAAATGATCCCATGCCAAATTCTCTTTTCATTCAAAAATATGAAACTTTCATTTTTGAGGAGGTTGTCGATAAGAGTACTTGCTTTAATACGAAAAAAAAAAAGACTTTTTGTATGATGCTCCCTAAGAGGAAGTAAAATGGTTAAACAATTTTAACCCCATCTTTATCTTTGATGAATTTGAAATGAACGTTAATCTTCTACTCATTGATCCAGTTAATCAACCTATATCAAAAGCAAGAAGGGAATGTTGTTTGTCAATGGACGATAAGGTTTCCATTGTTACTACAAAAAAGAAAAGCAATGGTGTGGAGTTGTCTGTTTGTGAATTTGGGGAGCATAGCATCAAAGAAGTAGTGGAAACAAGGAATTTGTCACAAGGGTTGGAGGTACATCAATCGATAAAGTCTAGTAAAGGGGAGTGGATGAAAAAAGATGATCTAGTGCAAGTTTTCTTACAATGAGAAGAAATTTATGATGAGAAATGGCTTTTTGGAGGTTTTCTTGGTGGTAATTTCATTGTCTTCTACATTTGTATTTGGGATATCATACTTCTCAATTTTCTCCAAAAACTTTATACAAATGTGGGCCTATTCAGAGATGGGTCATTCTTCTCTCATCCTATTAATGGTTTTGTGTAAGGCTCTCATATACCCTTCATTTCTAGTAGGCTACCCCTGCCTTGTAAATAGTCACATTTTTTGTGTGTTGTTTCTTGTGGGTTTTGTTGTTTTGGGTTTTGGTATCCTTCTCATTTTGACTCTATGCCCAATGGATAGGATTGGTTGCATCTTCTAGGTTTCTCTATGTCTTTGTAGTCCTTGCCCCCAGTCAGTGCCACTATTACCCCTAATTTTGGTCCCTTCCTCACCACCACCTCATTTTCCCTTTCCTTAGTCAAATTTTGCACAATTCTTTAAAGCCAAGCGGTGTTTCACTATACGTTGTGAACTTAGGTGGTATCTTCATTAGTTTGACTAACCTACCACTTTATCGCTTCCTTATTATTCTTTGAATGTGGGTGGTTTTTTAATGTTTCATTGTAACATACCACTTGTTTAAAATTTATTTATCTTAGGTGGCTCGTACTAAATCTTAAAAACTCATCAAATATTGTCGGGTGACTTGTCCCACAATTTTTTCTTTGGGCGAGATTTTTGGGAATATTTAAAACTTGGGCAGTGTTTTGTGAAGTTCTGCAAACTGCTCGCTCTACCACTAGAAAATATTTTTTCAGGAAGAAAATAAAATAATAGTGAATGCAAATTTGAATAACAAATGCAATAAATAGGAAAAAGAAACAAATGCCATTAAACTTTATGTAAGAAGAATCAACATAAATCATTTGTACAAGTACATTGTGATATCAAAATGGTATATTTTATTCATATATATATATATATACATTGAAATGGCATTATAAAAAAAATTGATTCAAATAAAAAATTTGATATCAATAGAAAAAAAAAGTTTCTTTTTCAAATGCATAGGGTGAACATTAACACTCAAATGCCCTCAATCATAGTTTGAAGGCATTTGATTTGGGTAGGAGACAAAATATTCTCATGTTTTCATAAATTAGGTGAAGAGCCCCATGTCATTCCTCATGACTCTTGCATGAAGAAGAGTCGCCACTTCTTCCACAAACTCATTTTGAATAGATGACATGATGTAGATGGGTTCACCCACCAACTTGCTATGTGGATAGTATCTTAGCCAAATGATAGCTACATTAATGTAGTGGTGAAACACAGGCCTCACCAAATGTTCAAATGCTCTAATGCCCTAGTCACGATGACTAAAGGTCCTAATAACGGTATACATAAAATGCTCCAACATGGTAGCACTATTCACATTTACTTAGTTCAAAAACACTTCACCCAAAATTTTGCGAAGCACTTCTTCTTCCACCTTTCTCTATATGAAAAAAACTTAGTTTAGTTGGTCAGATAGGTTCCTGAACAAGAGACTCCATTCGATCTCCTCCAGAATAATTAAATCATCTTTTGATACTCCATCACTCTAAGTAATCGCCATATTGGATGCTTTTGGATAATGAAGTGTGGTGGCACTGGTTGAATTTTTTAGACAGTTGGTTAGACATTTGGGCTATCTCTCTTAGATTTTATGAGACAAAAAATTGGTTTGAATTAATGGTTGATTTGAACTAGTTTTAAATTGCATTCCTAGGTTGACAGCATAAACATGTGATCAAATTATATCTCCTTGAAACTTTCATTAATTGCATGGATGTGGGATATATCATTCCTTGGTCGTTGGTTTCAAACAAGATCAGGTTTCTTACCTAATTTATTTTCAATTGTCATTTTAATTATTTTGATTGATCATATTCTCTTAGTCATTTTCAAGAAGATGGTCAAGCAACAAGAAGCATCTCTAAATTTAGTAACCATTTTGGTAACCATTTCAAGAGAATTTTCTACTATATCTAGGATGAGGGAGAAGGATACAGGGTCTAATCTTCACAGATACACTATGTTATATTTTGAGATAGAACACTTGCTTCTAGTCTATTTTATATTGCAACGATTTGTAATCTTTGAGATGAATTTAAATGTGATCTTTAGCATATCGATCTATGTGTCAATCATGTAATAGAGGCATAATTTTTGTGTGATATATACTTTATTGCATCCATTTATTGTAGTATAATTTATCCTTTCCTAGTACAAAAATCATAGGTCTTTCAATCTATGTGTTGTCAATTTATGGCTTTCTAAGATTTCTTTCACATTAGTGTCATTTTTATGAGCTAGTGTTTGTCACCTTATCGATTTTTGGTTAAAAGATACCATATTATTAGACAGATCACATGAGGGATTTGTATCTCTTCAATTTAGAGGAAAGTTGAAAATGTAATTGTGACATTTCTAGAGTTGTTAGCGATTGGCTCCAGTGCATTAAGGGAAAATTAGAGTTGAAGTTATCAATATTTTTCAAGAGGCCAATTCATTTGCTAACAAAATTTTGGCAACTCCACTAGGAATAATAATAATTGTAATATCTAACAAGTTGTGATCATGTTATGTGGCAAGATGGTACTTCCCCATGACAATGTATTTCATGTATTGAATCCTGATTTGAATTAGATACAGATAGAGCAAGAAGACATCATTTTGCAATTAAATACACTTCCCTGGAGGTACAGAAGGAACACTACAGATGCTCGTGCATCTACAAAAATTGGGTGAAGAGCTCTATTCCATTCCTCACATCTCTTGCACGAAGGAGATTCACCACTTCTTCTGCAACCTCATTCTAAAGAGCTGACACAATGCAAATGGTTTCGCCCACCAACCCTCTCCATGGATAGTGACTTAGCCTAGCGATAGATACATTAATTCAATGGTGAAACTCAAACCTCACCAAGCATTCGGATGTTTTCATGCCCCAGTCACAACAACCAGAGATCCTGATAACTATATACACATAACGCTCCAACATGGTAGTGTTATGCGTGTGTACTTGGTTCAAAAATGCTTCACCCAAAATACTATGAAGCACTTCTTCTACCTTGCTCTATATGACAAAAACTTCTTTCAGTTGGTCAGAAAAGTGCCTAAACAAGGGACTACATTCGAACAATATCCTCCAAAATAGTGAAATCATTTTTGATACTCAATCACTCTAAGTGCTCACCATATTGGATGCTTCTGGATGGAAAAGTGTGGTGACATTGGTTGAATTTATAGATGATTAGTTAGAAATTTGGGCTATCTATCTTTGATTTGATGAGGTGACAACTTGGTTTGAATCAATGGTTGATTTGAACCAGTTTTAAATTACATTCCCAGTTGGATAACATAAATGTGTGATCATATTATATCTCCTTGAAACTTTCATTAATTGCATGGTTGTGGGATATATCATTTGGCATTCGTTGGTGTCAAACAAGATTGGTTTTCATGCCTAATGTCTTTTCAATTGTCAGTTTAATTATTATTGTCGATCATATTCTCTTAGTTGTTTTCAAGAAGAAAGTCGAGTGACAAGAAGCATCTCTAAATTTAGCAACGGTTTTAGTAACCATTTCAAGATAATTTTATGCTATATCTAGGATGGGGAGAAGGATACAGGATCTGATTTCCACAGATACATTGTGTTGTATTTCAAGAAGTAAAACTTTCTTTTAGTCTATTTTATAGTGCAATGATTTGTAATCTTTGATATATGAATTTAAATTTGATTTTTAGCATATCAATTTATGTGTCAAGCATGTAATAGAGGCATATTTTTTATGTGAGATATACTTTATTGCATCCATTTATTTTAGTATAAGTTATCCTTTCCTAGTATGGAAATCATAGGTCTTTCAATCTCTGTGTTGTTGATTTATGGATTTATGTGATTTCTTTCACATTAGTGTCATTTTTATGAGCTAGTGTTTGTCACCTTATCACTTTCTAGTTTAAAAATACCATATTATTAGATAGATCACACGAGGGAGTTGTACCTCTTCAATTAAAAAAAAAGTCACAAATGCCATTGCGACATTTCTAGAGCTATTAGTGATTGGCTCCAGTGCATTAAGGGAAAATTAGAGTCAAAATTATCAATAATTTTTAAGAGGCCAATTCATTTGCTAACACACTACAAAACATTAGAACTCAAATCAACAAGGGAAATAGATTGACTTGTAACCTTGAAGGTGAGCCAATCAGCCTTGGATTTGAATTTCTTTGGGGGTTTAAAATTTATTTTTGATAAAAATGCAATGATGTGGATAAATGACTATGAAAATGTATTGTGCTTATGCAAATACAAAGAACTAGAAACTAAAATAAAAATACAAGAAAAATGGAAGATTATTGTGCACCTATCATACGAATCTGATCCTAAAAATTTGGGACTAAGTCACCTAGGGTGATTGTTTCCTAATTGACCAATTTGAGATCTATTTTTATAGTCCTCGTGAGCCAAATCAGAGCTTTCTTTCTTCCAAGTCTCACAATATGATCTTCATCAGATACTGAGATAACTAAATTTTTGTATGTTGTCAAGTTGTAAGGTTTGAATACAACAATAAATAAATGATCTTCAACCTTCCTATAATCTTCTCCAGATCCATAGCCTACCCATTTGAAGAGAGAGGAAGGGTTTGTTGAAAACCCATAATTATGAGAGGTGGGGTGAATCAATATTCCCTAAGATTCATTAACTTAAAATTTATTTCACAACATCTCATTCAATGTGCAGTAATGAAAAGTGTTAGTGTAGGTTTTTTATTTTGCTTATGTTAGGGAATATTTTATTTTTCTAAACACATTATTAAGCTTGATTAGGTTATATTAGAATGGTTAGCATGAGGACATGTGGCATAATCCATCAATTACATGTGTCACTCATACTGACCTTTGAGTAGTTGAGTCTCACACCCTCTTTTGGATTTATTACCCACCTCCCATAATCATCTGTTTATCCTTACATAAGTTAGCATAACCATGTAATCAAGCATTTAGCAAGTAGGTAAAATTCCCACCTAATATGGGCACTTGGGAGTTATTACCCCTCTTGGAATTATTTTCCCCTATTTTGGTATTTAAACAAACCTTGCCTATCCCTATGCTAGGTTCACTAGTTCACATATTCATGAGTGTTAGTTTAGTGTTAAGGGAGTGTTGAGCTTTCTTAATCTCCAAATTCTTAACTTGCTTTCCTTCAATCATTTTTTAACTTGGGTGGCTTCACAAATAAATCTAACATGGTATTAGAGCTAGTTGTGAGTTGTGGGTTAGCAATTTTTTCAACCCATTATTGAAAGAAAAGTATGCTCTTCTCTTGCATCCTATGATGACCTGGAGAATCAAAAATTATTGAATTAGATCTTAGTTTCTAAGGGGCTTCCTTTTTATTTCCTTTTATTATAGGTATTTTAGAGCTTCCTAAAGATATTCTAAGCTCACCATTGATTTTACAACAGCTGAAAAAGTTAGAATTGACTTTTATTTCATCCAAATCGGACACCAGATGCGATATCTATGAAGAGTTGAAGAATAAAGGTTTTTAGAGAGGTTCCAAAAGGTCTAGCCAGTGAATTTGTGCATTTTTGGCCCAATTAGACCTCACCATCATGCTTAGAAGGCATCGAAACCTAAAAATTGACTACCAATTTGTCGATTTTTGAGAAAGTCAATTTTGAAGCAATTGTTTACGGAAAGTGAGTTGTACAACCCACCTGCGTATGATATGGCACACATTTTGAAAATTTTCAAAATAAAAAATTTATCAATATTTTTTGCATTATAATATATATATATATACTCTTTACAAAATTTATTAGCTACACATTTTTTTTTAAAGGTTTGTAATAGAATTTATATTCAAAAATTTTAAAAATTCAAATTGAAAAAATTGGTATAAAGGTACCGATAGGGCACCAACATCCCTTTCGGCCCTATACTGCAGTTATGTACCCTAAGGGTACGCAGTGTGCCCCATACGGCCCCACGCCCCTTATGTACTAGAGGCCTTAGGCCTGCGTAGCATGGGTTCCACCCCCATAATATTTTTTTAATATATTTTTTGATAGATAGGCTAAAGTTAGCAGCTTTATTTGGTGGGTTTACTATATTTGGTAGAGGACTAAATTTATCTTGCAATTCTCCAGTTTTGGCGGCTTTCTAAACTATTTAGCAAATCACTAAAAATGGAAGTTCTCTAAATTTGGAGGCATTTTTTTCCAAATTTGGTAATGATGATTTTTTGAAATTCTTGACCCCTTCACCATTGCACTTTTGAGTTTGGAAGTCTAACTTTGGAGGGCTCATTCTTGGCAATATAGAGATGTTTTTCAGTGCAATTTTTTTTATTTGGGGTAAAAGAAAATCTTCTTCACAGTGGAGTAATCATTTTTTTCTCAAGTGATCTAGTTTTTTCAGAAAATCAATTTTCTAAACAGATTTGTAGGACAGTCCTCATTTTTTAATTTCAAATGGATGTAACTTTCACATATGGCCTTAGGTTGAGGTGATTCTTTTTTTGAAAATGAATATTTTTTTGACTACTACATATTGGTGCTTTTTTTAGGTTTTCATTCTAAGGTTTTATTGTATTTTCAATATTTGAGTCCATTTTTGGACATTGTAAAACTCTAGAAAATAACTCTAGCATTGTAAATGCGTTGATTTATAAAGTTCCAAAATATTTTTTTGTTGAGGGGATTCTTGATTGAGTGAAGAAGGGGAGGTCTCACTTGGTGTGTGTGTTTTTTATCTTTTTACTTGTGCTCTTCTTTTCCTTCACACATGGATCATTCTAAGGTTCCTTTTCTAACACCTTATAATTATGCAACATGGAATCAACAAGCATGGAATGCCTTAATGAAACTTCGGTATACTCCATATGTTGAACAAAAGGTAGTTGAACCTATAGATGATAAGAAAAAGATAAAATGGATGCTTGAACATACAAAATCTCTTAGATGTCTTCATAGTTTTATTTCCCTTGCTCTTATGTTTCAAATTGAATCTTGTAAAAATTAATATGATTCTTGGGAAAATTTAAAATCTTTGTATGGTACAATAGATGAAGTCAAAGGCTATCAGATTGACAATGAATTGATGAGCCTTGATCCAAAGAATTTTGGCAATATCTAGCATTATATTACTAAGGTTAATGATATGGCATCCCAATGTAAATCTTGTGGTATTGAGAAAAAGGACATTCAATTAATCTATAATGTACTAAATAAACTTGGTCCTAAATTTGCAACTTGTGTTTCTAGCTTTCATACTCATAGATTGACTATGGGATCTGCATATACCATTCCTTCATTTGCATCTTTTTTAGAGATGTTAATGCATGAACAAAAAAATATTATTTCTATGAGTTTCATAAAGCCATCACAGACTCAAGATTTGTTGGTTGATCAACCTAAGGGGTAGAAAGAGTTAGGTTAGTCTAATAAGAAATGAAAGAAATCTAAGAAAAATCCACGTAGATCAAGCATAGAATAAATTCTCTTCAAGGGAGGACTCGTTTAAGAAGGATAAGTCTACTTGTTCATATTGCAAGAGGATGGACATGGAGAACATTGTTGTTAAAAGAAGGATATTGATGAACTGAAACATCTTCTTAAGAAGAACAACATTGATCTACCTTCTAGAATGTTTGAGTCAACTTCTTCTTCTTCACATTCTAAAAAATCAAGATCTAGTAAGGATAAAGGCCATGCAATTTTTTCTTATGAGTAAAATAAAAATAAAGGTAAAGCTCTATGTGCTTCTACAAGTCATGAATCGCGGAAATGTCTCCTAGATTCTGGAGCTTCTCATCATATGGCTTCTACACAATCTATGTTCTCTTCTTTTAAGCCTTTTGTCATGCCACCTATTATGATGGGCAAAAATACTTGCATAAATGTAAGTGGTAGTTGATATTAGGGATGGAACCTTCCATAATTTTTTGTGTGTACCTCATCTTTCAAACAATCTTCTTTCCATCTATTACATCACTCATGGTGGACGAAGGAATCCTGACAAATTCACACTTAATTCAGCTATCATTAGAGACTTGGAGACTAGAGATAATTTCTACTAGGATGGTTGATCATGCATCTCGATTATATACCTTTTCAGACTTTGCACCTGATGATGATTCTAGTCCTCTTGGTGTTGATCACACTCGTAGTGTGAATTTTTATTTTGAGGAGAATTTTGGCGACTTCAACTTGGGTATTCCCACATCAAATCTAGTTATTGAGCCTTGCATTCATTATCCTCCATATATGTTTTCTTATGAGGATACTGGTGTTGCTACATTCATGGCTACTTTGGATTTAGTGTAGCAAGATATACATCATATTCTAGATATAGCTACTTAGGATGAATAATTGGTAGACATTGCGGGTTTGTTTATGGAGTCTCATATCTCAAACTTCAGAGACACTATTCATGATATTCATCTTCTCTTTCATGAAGTTATTCAGTTGTTATGGAGAAACCTTTGGATTTTCTTGTTAATTCTCCACATGATCATTCATCATAGTTTGACATGACTATGGATACTTTTGGGAAGCATTTGGAGGAGACATATTTGTCTTCAGATGAGATATTAGAGTCTTTGGATCTTGTTCTACATACATCTCCACTAGGTTATGTATTGTCATCTTTAAAAGTGTGTCCTAGAATGCTTGATATGATGGTGGTAGATTTCAACATCGACATGGAGACATATGAGAAATTTTTAGAGATTTCTTACATTTTTCAATTTCTTCCTTCATATTCCTTTCACGAGTGGGAAGATCTTCTTCATACACCTTTGGTTTTGTTTCTTCCTAAGGCGAGGAATGTTGTTCGGTGATTGTGAACAATCTGCTACATCCAATTTTGAGAAGCAACCATTGGTATAGTTGACTACTTGAGGGAAGGCTACATAGTCTTTCTTATCCTTTATATTTTTGGAGGGGACTTCTTCCTTGCATGAGATTCTTTCTTGTGTTGGGAAAAAAAATTATTTTCTCTCTTTTTTGGAAGGATTTTTGTCCCACAAGTTTTTCTCCTTTTCTTCATTTGTGAGATATTATTTTTATACATGGGTAACTAACATGGCCTAGTAGCCAAGACCCATATTTGTGTCTTTTCACCCACCTAAGATATTCTTAATGGGGGTGTTAGTGTAGGTTTCTTATTTTCCTTATGTTAGGGAATATTTATTTTTCCTACACACATTATTAAGCTTTCTTAGGTTATATTAGAATGGTTAGGATGAGGACATGTGGCATAATCCACCAATTACATGTGTCACTCATACCCACCTTTGGCTAGTTGAGTCTCACACCCTCTTTTGGATTTATTAGCCACCTCCCATAACCATTTGTGTGTCCTTACCTAAGCTGGCATAACCATGTAATCTGGAATTTACCAAGTAGGTAATACTCCCACCTATTATGGGAACTTGGGAGTTATTACCCCTCTTGGAATTATTTGCCCCTATTTTTTTATATAAACAACCCTTGCCTCTCCCTATGTTAGGTTCACTAGTGTAGAAGTTGTGAAATCCAACCTCACAGACCCCGAAGATCACGTACATGCAAATAACTTGTCACAGAAGAAGACATTTGAGACAAAAAGGCAAGGGTGCTCTGAAAGATTAAAAATATATTACTCAAAGAAAGAGTAAAATACAATGATCAATCCTTATAAAAGGAGATTGTGCAACCCTAATAGGTAGACATTTAATAATTAATATAATTATTAAATGTCACAATATGCAAACTAAAGTGAAATCTTAAGAGAGGAATAAAGGTAACTTAATTAACATAATTAAGTTAAAACCTTTACTCTAACAACTAGTTCACTTATTCATGAATTCTAGTTTACTGTTAAGGGAGTGTTGAGCTTTGTTAATCTTCATATTATTGACTTGCTTTCCTTCAATCATTTTGATCTTGGGTGGATTCACAACTAAATCTAACAAAAATAAATATTAAAAGAATGCATCACATCAATAGACACAAGAAAAATAGTTTTATGTGGAAAACCCAAAAAGGGAAAACCATGGTGAGCATTAGCTCAGAATATATTATAACTAGTTACAATGTTTGATACATAATGTTGGACTCGCTATCTAAGGAATCATTGCCCAAAAAAGATAAAATGGCTGACTATTGGAGGCTCACTACTAGTGGGATCATTGCCCAAAGTTCCAAAGAGA
Source organism: Sequoiadendron giganteum (assembly GCA_007115665.2). NCBI lineage: Eukaryota > Viridiplantae > Streptophyta > Pinopsida > Cupressales > Cupressaceae > Sequoiadendron > Sequoiadendron giganteum. The sequence goes on along the minus strand of CM021103.1, from coordinate 130,610,578 downwards.
TATAATAAAGGTTGGCTCATTTCCAATGATGAACTAATAACAATGCATCTAACATATGTTGAAGATGCAATTCCACTAAACCTCAAAAAACTAACTCAACACACTTCATACTTCACCATAAGGAATACTTCACCATAACTATGATTTGTAATTCTCTACAGTGGATCTCACACACACACTATTCACCACCCTCATACGATGAATCAACCTTATATATACTACAACTATCCACAACATCAATTATGTCGGCCTAATTAGATGTACTTTGCACCACATAACATGCCAGCCCAAAATGCTAACACACGCCTTGAAAAAGGAACCAAAGCGCATGCACCACCAAACTATGTTGGCATGACCCATAATCACTCCTTTGATTCTGCTCCATACAGCATTCAACTTCGCATGAACCCAAAACTTTATATTGGCACCATTGGTGAAGTAACAAAAGAATGAATGAACTACTCACTCACAATTCATCACGCAAACCACAAAAACACTTTCCAATTAAAATATACACACTAATGACATATGTAATTACTACCCCGCATATCAAAATATTCATCTGTGATGGAATGTGGATCATTCCAACATACACTCTATCACTGCAACTCTACCATATTTAGAGGTTATGCTCTGTCAATATTATATTTGACTATGGAATACATTAAGTCATGAAACTATGGATTTAGAATATTCAAGCATCCATCACAATTACCTCAAAACTACATTACCAAATTATTCATAGTAGAGCAATGTAGACCTCAAAATTGGTTCACTGAGCACTAAAACTACACTCTGAGACTTAAGAAATTATCCAAACTATTTGGTATTCTTCAAACCAACACTTCTACATCTCTTTCATGGGTTTCCATTAATGACAACACCATATACTATCATGTTCATCAATCTTCGTTAGTCTCCCCACTCAACAATCTCTTCACATCATCATGCTCATGTTGCCAACAATCTCCTCAATGACAAACAAACTTCCAAAAATCTCCCCCTTTGTCATTGATGGCAACACACTCTCAAAAATCTTAAACTACTTATACTTCTCCCTCTTTCAAATAAATGGAAAACGGCTCAAGGTATCAGACTTCTTAGATTACACCAACTACTCCAATTATTTTCCTCTTTGCAAATATATGTATATACATGAGAATAGCTCCCCATTATTTACTCCTATACTAAGCACTTCAATAAGCTATATTAGGGAGACTCCCCCTAACAATGTTATTCAAAATAATGACCAAAATTGTACTGCAAGACTCTCTAATATATCTGCATATCTACATTGCAATTAGAAAATTTATCTATAGAGAAAAAATGTACACCTTAACTTGAGGAGATCAAACTGCTCTGATTAGACACCTTCAATTTTTCAAGGTGTGCCTCCTAATCTTTCTTTGTTATCCCCTGATCATTCTTAGTGAAGGAAACAACACCATATTGACTTTTAAGCTTTAGATGGAGGTATTCACCTTCAACTGGAGAACTTGGTACCAAATTATTTTGCAAAATCTTATCAACAGTAGTCAAGATTCTAGTCAAAGATGTAATCTTTGCACTTACTAGGTCTTTGAGTTGACAATACTATATTATTATCTTTTCTTTTTGTTTTTATAGTTGGAAAAATTATCCATGTAGATTTTCAATAGAAGCCCTTGTTGCACTATTTGCATCACTAACTAGATCATAGACACCAAAGGCTTGAGAAATTTGTGACTCGATTGAGTCCATTTGGTCCTTACTGCTCTTTATATAATTAGGAAATTTTAAACAAAATTGATATAGAAATTTAGCTTCTTCCACACAATTTTGAACATCTTTTAAGTTTCTTTGAAACTTACCATGTGAAACAGCACATTTTTTAAAAGCATCTACCAATCTCTTAGCATTGATCTTCTTGGTCATTTCATTTTCTATTTTTTCTTCCAGACCAGTAGAGTATTCCTTAAAGGAATCAAGTAGTGGCCTCAATTTTTGTACACCAAATAGAGAATTGTCAAAATTTTCCCTAGGGAAGCTATCCTATAACACTTGTATTTCTTCATCAATCATTTATGCACTCTTTTGGTGATTCTATAGTATCTCCATCCTTGAAAAGGCACGAAATGCATCCCCAAGCTGCAATTTATGTAGAGGAGACATTTTATCCATATCTACTTGTCCTTACTGCATAGGATTTTTTAATAACTATGTTGAAACCAATGGTTGGGATTGTAGTTGCATGTCTAGTAGACTTTTCAATGAATCTCCAGAAGCTTTATAGGATACACCAATTGATTGAGCACATCCTTCATTTTTTCTCTTTCTCCTTCTCTTTGTTGTCTTATATAATCTTCTCTTCCTCAGCAACCTTTCCACCATCCAAGGGAGGAAATTTTGTATCATTTTGTGCCTCATACTTCTCCAAGTTTTCCTAGTTATATTCTTCCTTATGTATTGCATCTTTTTCAATGTCAAAAGGGGGAAAATATAGTTTTGTTTGAGCTTTCTCCTTCTTCGAGGCATCCTACATATCATCATTCTTCTCCTGAAACACATTTTCCATATTAGTAGGGGAGTTGTCAGTTAACACATCTTCCTACCCAATCTTATCAGTCATCTCTTCATCCAGAGGGATATTATCTATCATCACGTTTTCTTGTCCACCCTCTAGCTCATACACATGCTTAGATTGCTCATTAATAGGTTCATTGACTTTCATAACAGTTCTATCATGTTGTAATTATTCTTCATTTTCTGGAGACATTTCCCAATTCTTTTTCCAAGTTTACAACCTTTTGTAATGTCTCATTTTTAAGCTTTTCAATGTCCTATTTATCATTGCTCATTAGAATGTTGACTCTTTTCTTTGTTCTGAATTTTCTATTATACATCTTCGACAATTTGCACCTGTCCTCAGCCATGGGACAAGAACTAGTATTCTCCAAGGCAAATTCCTTTATCTTCACATCTTCTTCAATAGTTTCTTTCCTTCTTACAATTAAAAAATTCTTCAAGTCATTAGGCAATTGATCCTCAATCTTATCCAAGCCAGTGTAATATGTTACAATATACCCAAGCATGGCTTCTTCAATGGTTTTCTTATCCTCATCATTAGACTATGGATACATTTTAGTTGTCTTTTCCAAGAGACCAAATTCTGAAATACTATTAAACGAAGCATAAAATTTCAAGGGACTATGTTCCCCTATAGAAGGGGTCTTTTCCTTCTTCTAACCCTTGCATTTAGGAGATATATCTCCTTCTCCATATGTCTTTCTTCTTCTCTAAATCTTGAAATATTTCCTTTCTCTTTTCACATCTTCACTCTTAGTACCAACAATATCAACTTTTTTTCTTTTGGCACTAGTCTCTTCCATGGAGGCTTGAGACTTCTTCTTCTAGACCAATTGAGGTCCTTCCTCTTATTCTTCTTCTTCTTCTTCATGCTCACATGGATAGTGATACGAGGTAGAGTGAATAATTCATCCTCAGGTGCCTTATATAGGTTTTTAACTTTGGATACATCGTTTGTTTTTACTTTTTATTGATCTAAAAATGTCACTTTGAGGTTTTCACTAGGGGATATTTTTTAGTTTTCAAGTTTATCATTTTGTAATTAAAGGATTCAATCATTTCACCATAGTATTCTTGGGTGTCAAGTTCAATGTTGAACCCTACTTTACAATCACCTAAAGGAATGTCATCTCACTGCCCCATGAGTTCGGTGATGGCTTCATCATTTTCAAAAAAATCAAGAATTGGTGCTTCTTCTTGGTCCTAATCAATAACTAGGGGATAGATTAGTTTGATTCCATTATTTTTAATGGGGTAATTGAATGATGTGGTCATAACATTGTATATAGATGTGTTTTTAAATAGGTATATTATATATATGGGCAAGTCTTTTGTATCATCATTATCAAATGGGGTATACCAACGTGAAGCTTCAACTTCCTCAATAGATATATCCTCAATGATAGGGGTCACATTTTTGTACAAGCCATACCCTAGACCTTTATAAATTGTCTTCTTTTCCAAAAGGATGAGTTCATAGATGCCTTGTTTTTTAGAACAAATCTACCATTACCTCTGTAGCCCATATTCTTGATCACCTAGAATCCTTTGCTACTGAGATCAATAGGAAGAGGAGATTCTTCTTGTTCTTCTTGATATATCCATTTTGAGAAGTCTTCCTCGTCTATAACATCTATATTTATTTCTCCCCATTTTACAAAGACATCTGGTTTGAACTTGATTGTTTTGGATGTTTTGTTGATATGATGAGGTTTTCCATATGTTTTTAAAGAAAGTGGTAGTCATCCCACATAGAAATATTCCTTAAGGTTTTAGTCACTGTAACCATTATATTGCATTTTTACATTGAATTTAGAAGGAATTTGATGGGATGTAGATCCAGATGCTAGCATTTCTAGATCAACATAGGATGATGAAGGTAAATCTGCATCATTATTAAGGACTTGGAGCAATCTATGATACTTTGCTTCAATTTTTTTGCAACAGTAGAAAGGTTTAGGGTCACCATGGATGGTAACCTTAGTATCATTATAAGGAAACTTGAGACATTGATGGTACGTAGATGGAATGGCTTGTAAGGTATGGATCCCTGAGCGACCTAGAAGGATTTTATAAGGTACTTCATATTATCAAAATCAAGAATCTTTATCAAGTTTTTTTTATTAGTTTGTTCAAAAATATTTCAATTGGTTCCCCTAATGGATTGTACTTGCATCTAGTCAAGTATTTGTTTGGTCTAGGTGGTGGTCCTTGTGGTGGATTAGTATTTTGTATATTTTTCTATGTACTCAACTAAGTTTGTGTTTTTATAAATTTTGTGTCTACCACACCATCAATAGTTACATTCTTGTTTTTGGCTCATAAATGGGGTTTTTCATTAGAACTTGATGGTTGATTATTGTCTTTATATATCTTCACTAACCCATTAGTAATAAGAGCCCTTTCGATGTTGAGACATTTTTCTACGAGTTCTTCAAATATTGTGGCACATTGCATACATATGTGAAAGCCAAGTTTCTTATTTAGATTATTCATGATAATGTCTACCTGTTATATTTCTAAAATGGGCCATATGTATTTTCTCACCTTATGTCTCCATCTTTGTAGGAAGGAAGCAAATTTTTCTCTATTGTTTTGTTTTCCAAGATATAATTCATTTAAAGTCACTTCCACATCAATATGTTAGAACATGTTTGTTGTTGCACTAATAGATCGAATTGTTAACACCTAATACAAACACCAAAGATAAGTGGATCCACATAAGGTAGTTATTCCATATTTTAAATCCAAAGGGAGATGTTGGTGACTAGTCCAACAATCCCCACCTCAGTGTCTCCTGAGGGGATTCGAACTCATGAACCGAATCTAATACCATTTGTTGGAACATGTTTGTCATTGTGCTAAAATATCAACTTGTTAACACTTGATACAAACACCAGATATAAGTGGATCCATGAGAGGCAGTTAGTCTATGTCCTTAATCAAAAGGGAGATGTTTGTGATTAGTCCAAAAAAATATTATAGGAGAATTATGTGACAAATTGGTCTATGATTTCCTGAAATGTCTTAATGCCTAGGGGTAGGTGTGATAACCATTCAATAGCTTATCCACATAATATTTTTGGAAAGAGGTGCATGAGGTATGCATCATCATAAGATACCTCTAGGAAATCTATGTAGAATTCTTGTTTGTTATTCTATATTAATGCATCCCTTGTATTTATCAAATTTTGGCAATTCAAACTTAGGGGGAAATGGTAACATTGTTATGCTCTTATCAAATGGATATGGAAATAGATCTTGGAGAGTATATGATTTTATATTTGTTGCCATCTGGATGTATTGGATTTTTTGTATTAAGTTTTAAATTTGCATTGATATATTTATAGGGGGATTATTCAGTGGTGGGTTATATGTGTTTTATTGATGTACAGTGGATGAATTGAATGTTGGGCCTTGATAAGGAGGGATGTTATATTTTGTGTCATATAGATTATATGGAGTGTGTTGAGGTTGAGGATTCATTTGGTATTCTAGATTGTTTTCTGGTGGAGGTATATTGTATAGACCGTATTGATGTTGTGGAATGATGTTTTGTTGGGGGTTTTGTGATTGATATTGGATGTATTGTTGATGTTCAAGGATTTTCTATGTGAGTATTCATTGATAAGTAACATTTTTTTTTGTTGTGAGGTGATATATTGATGGTGTTGTGGTGTAGGGGTTTGTTGGAAGATGTATTTATGGTGCTATTGTTGTTTCAAGGAGGTTGTAGGGTATGTTGTTGATGATGTTGTGAGATGTATTGAGCTGTGATTTTCTATTGAGGAGGTTGTTGGGGAATGTATTGATGTGTAGTTTATTTTTTAGGATGATTTTTTTGAGGGATTGGATTTTTTTGGTGCATGCCTTAATGGCATGTGGATTTTGTTGATGTTGTTGTATGTCAGGTGTGCTTTGATGTATATTCTATGAAGATGGTGTTGTAAATGGATTTATCCCATAGTTCATTGTTTTTGTATTTTAAATGATGAGATTGTGTATGTTGCAGTTGGTGGGATGTTTGTGTTTGGAAAGCCTAGATTTGTTTAAATTCCTAGACCTTGATTGTGAAACAACAGATTTATTTATTATCTTGAAAATTTTATAGGATTTGTGTCAAATTGGGGTACCATTGGTCAACTTGCTACATTTGGTAAAGCACGTCCTAGTATTGATTGTATGATGTGATGTACAAAGGGTTCATTTTCATGTGGATGATTCATTGATGTTATATGTGTAAAGTCTTGTTCCCTAAGTGTATTAACATCAAATTTTGTGACTATTTTGGTACCTCCTTGTTTAATTTTTAACATTGATACATTACGGTTAGTAGCTAACAAGGCATCAAGTGCCCTAGCCAAGGATGGGTCTTGTTGCATTTAAAGGATTTGTTCCCTAGTGAATTATGTGAACCCTTCATTTTCATAGGTGGTGTCTCGTATGGTGAATATTTTATCTTTGGATTTTGGGTTTTTTTCGATTACTATATCATTAAGGATCATATTTTGAACTAGACTTTCCTAAGGTTGTTTCAAAAGCACTCATGGTGGTGGGTACAAAAGAACTACTAGGATTTTATTTCATATTTTCTTGTGTTGAGACCTCATTGTAGGCATAGAATTTTTAGTAATCCTATGAGATGTGATATGTGAATTTGGATGAAAATTATTTTGTTTGGATGTTTGAGTTGCTTCAAATTGGACTATTAGTTACCTTGGACAAATGTTTGGATGATGTTTGAATGGGTGAAAGATATGAAAGATATTTACCCATGAAATGTGATACAAGTAGACATGGATGGAACTTATTATAATGTCTCACATATTTACTCTATCAAAAGGACATAAGGTAATATATGCATGTCACTTTTTCAAGGATCAACCATGATAAATTTTAAGATGTCAAACACATCCAGTTGAAAGTTAATATAACTGTAGTTAAGAAAAATATCTACATAAATATAGGAGAGTGTAGGAAATGAAATTGGACACCTAAGAAAATTTCCAAAACCTTTGCATGAATAATTGGTGTCATTAAAATTGATATCACGTTGAATGCATGTAGAATTTATATACCTAGATCAACCCTAAAAAATTACCAAACAATATATTAAAGTTTAATAGGGTCATGCAAAAAGGGAGAACTATTAATAAAGGATTAATTAAAAACCAAATAATTAATGGAGCTAACCTATACAATATCAAATGAGAGAAATATAATGGAATATATTACAAACCCTATTATGAGATATGTAACATTAGGAATTACAAAAAAGAATTACTATACCAAAAGTGACAATTCATCAACAAGGACTATCATTCTCATCACCTATTAGATGACTTTTACCAAAGAGTTTGATCTAATGGAGTTATTACTAGAGAAATTGCTAGATAACTTGGAGAGGAAAAAGTGAAAGAACTATAAATTTAGGTATAGTTCCTTAATCATTTTCCTTTAATTATATTTCATGTAAAAATTATTGGGGTTGTATCTATTCTATGGAGAGTATATTAGGATCCAAAATCAACACACATGAAGAATTTCCAATAGGTCATAACATTTGGGGATAATTTTTGGTATTTTCTCAAGAATTTCTAATTAGAAATATAGAACACATATCACATATATTATCAAATAGTGCAAAAATGCCATAATAAATTATTTCTTAGTAGATATAATTTTGTGTACATAGAAGTGAAACCATGTACTTCATAGGCTCATAAACTTCCATATGCAATAACTAATGAATTAGTAGATTCCAACATAAGAGAACTATTTGCACTACAAAAATACCCTAGGCTAGAGAGGTTTGAAACATATCATGAATATATACATAAAAATGTGGAGGCATAGGAGAAGTTAGAGAAAGGAAGGAGAAACCACTAGAATTGTGAAAGATCCAAAACCTCCAACTTATTACTGTGATATTTTTATTTGGATATTGTAGTGTAGGAAAATGCATACCCTAAAACTCTCACACTTTTTTGGGCCCGCCTTGCTTTATTTATCCTTATTCATGTCTTAATTGGTCCTTTTTTTCATCCACAAGCCTAATAAACTACATTTGTTTATGGATAATCCCAACAAACATCAATGGATAAATTGTAAGTTAATGATTCTGTTTGAGTGTCCCTAATTTCTTTTGGTTGGGACTAAGACTCCACCTAGGGCGTTTTTGTCCCCCAAAGGTCTTGGGACCCTGATTTCAAAGGCACCTTAAATGGGTCGCCTTTTGGAGTTTGTTCCCCAAGTTTCATGCCTTGGTACTAAGACACCACCTAGGGTGTCTTAGTCCCCCTTAAGGTATTTTTGGGATTTAATTGCAAATTCTGGTCGCATTTAGCCTCCTTTAATTAATGAATTCCTATGCCAACTTTTTGTGATGTACTTTTGAGATATTAAGCATGGATAAGTATAAATAAAAGGTTCATTCACTCATTTTCATATCCAAGAATTCTATAAATTTCAAGAGAGCATTATAGAGAATTCAAAATAAATCTATCAAGCATTTGGAGCCATCATCAAGATTTAAGCATCATATCAAAGATCTTCTTGCATAATGTGTGTTTTTGTGCTAATATTTATGATGTAGGGTTTTGATTCAAGGAAGCAATTCAAGTCAATATCTATCAATCATTCCTTTGATTCAAGATCTATATCCAACTAGTCATCTCACACAAGTTTGGAGACTTCATAAAAAGGGTTTAGTGAGTTGTAACATTGCATGTTGCTCATTCAACATTTCTCTCCATTTCATTTCATTCCAAGGTTTAATTACCAACTCCTATCTTTTTTTCAAAATTTCTAACTCCATCACGCCCACCCCCGCAGCGTAATATTCCATGGCCTCCATCACTGCAACACAGTATCGCACTGCACTTTCTCTAAACTCTGCCGCTCCATCCTTCTCGCCTAAAAAATTTTTAATTTTCAAACTAAGCCACCCCCAAACTCTGTCGCTTGTCTCTGTCGTGCCGCTTTTGTGCTCACTGTCTCTGTAGAGCACCACCCAAAGTCGACCACGCGGTGCTATATAGAGTCTCTTTTGTTTCAAACTCCACCGCTATTGCAAACTCCACCGCAGGAAAATAGTGAAGTTTTAAATTAACATGTGCTTTTTAAACTTAGGATTTTTTAATCTTTAATCTGGTTTTCTGTCTTTATTGCTCTCTGGTTTTTCTGTCATTTTGCAAGTTGGAGCAAAGGAAGAAGTTTATCATGATATCATGTTCACCAAACCAAAGTGTTTTTAAACACTAATGTGTTCTTTAACACTCTTTAAAAATTTGTTAAACATCTTTGACCTTAGGAATACTAAATTCAGTTTGGGTTAAAAAGAACAAGTAATTTATTTTTATTTTTTTTATGACACCATGCCTTTTTATGTTGTAAAAAGTGGTTTTAAACACTAAAGTGTTTTTCAACACTCTTTAAAGAATTTGATAAGTTCATTGATCTTAGGACACTAATTTTCCATTGGGTTCTAAAATAAACAAAACCAAATTTTTCTTTTCAAAAGTTGCCAAGGGGCTAAAAAAGAACTTTAGACAAACACACTAGATTTTGTTTAAAGGATTAAAAAATTGAACAAGGCAATCTCACACTTCATTTTGGTGCTTAAAAAGAATTCATCATTGCTTTGAGGTCCAAAATGAACAAGTGTTTTCAATTTTTTGCAAAAAATTTCAAAAACTAATATCATTTAAAATGTGTATGCGCTTCTCTCATGCTTCATTGTGATCTTGAGAATCAAAAACATGTTGGTGATATTAGGTTGTTAAAAAGATTGCCTCCACATTTCAATTTGGGCATTTAAATAGATGAACAAAACATACGAGTGTGAATAGACTTATTGTGAGTGTTCTCCTTTTGTTTTTAAACAAAGGTTGATCGAACTACGAATAATGTTTGTTCGCTATTTTTTATCTTACAGGGCCTGCCTTGTGGGAAAAAGTACTCACCCAAGGGAACAACCCAACCAGAAACACGCTAAAGCCAAGCGACTTCCAACCGGTATATAAGTGTGGATTCTTGAGGAAATTTCAAGAATCACAAGGATTATTCCGACGAGATGGACAACAATGGACTCTCACCGATGTTGGATAATCCCCCATGAATGGAATGCCCGCATTAGAACCCTTTGTTTAGAAAAATGCCAAAGCCTTGTCTACCTTGTTGGTGCAAAAGGTCATGTCCTTTGAAGCTGCCCCACGTTATACATGTGGTCTTGTTGTGGAAATGGAAGGTATGCCATGGGAGATTCATGGGTACTAATGCTTGGATGACCTGAGAAGTGTGTGCCGTGGAGGGGAACCAGTGTGGTCAAGCATTTAGCCATTCGCACAAGATATGCACAACTAGATTTATCCAAGTGGGAACCCAACAAGATATTGCCTCATCATCCTAGGATTGTAAAAGTGCTTGAAAGGAAAATAACACATTGCTTGGTTCCTAAAAATGCTTGAAAATGAACATTCACAAGACCTTCAAATTTCAAACCCCTTGTGAGAAACAAATACTCTTGACGAATTTAGACACCCTTGCTTTCTCTAGGGATCATATTCCTAAAGGTTTCTAAGTGCACAAATTCTACCGTCATTTGTTTTCAACAAGGTTAAACATAAGGAACTTTTTCCTTATTTTCCTCGATTTCCACACAATGGACCTTGTGGAATGAGAAAGAAAGTGGGACACTAGATATATAGTTTGAAACCTAAGCAAGCAAAGTGTCTTTGATAAAAATAAATTCATTAAACCAAGATAAAGAGACAAATTGAACTTCATGTGTGTTGTTTCCAATGATTTCCCGCAAGATCAAAATCCCAAAACCAAAGTTCAAGAAAATTAGTCAAAAAGCCCACGAGCAACACCTTGAGATGCTCCTTGAAGTAAGAGAAATACTTGTATACAACTTTTACAAAAAGGCCTCAAGGAATAATCCAGCATTTTATGCATTTTATTATCAACAAAATCTTGAACTTTTTCAAAGCTTTGCTTTTCTCCCATAGGAATTCTATCATGTTCTTCAATATCGAGGTTTTGTAGAGAGATTCGTGTCTAGGTTAAGGTTCAAGATCAAATTCATCATCCTTATTCATTCCTCCATCAACCAAATCTCATTTCATCAACAAACCTTTTGTGAACTCTAGAAATATTTCTCATGCTAAACTTAAAGGGCTAAACCAACATCACCCTATCTTGGCTTGACACACCTAGCCAAAATAGTCAAACCTTTGGATGAATTTACCTTTAGGATAACGCAACTTCCTAAGGTCGACTAGTTCACAAATCATATTGGCTTAACATGCTTAGCTAATTCATCCACTTGTGCAAGTTCCCCTAGGATAACGCAACTTCCTAGGGAATACAACTTCACTACAAATCTTGTTTGACTTAATGCGTCTAGTAAAATTATCACAATCAATCTAAGCCCTTACAAGTTTAGCATAAACCTTCAAGATTTCTCCAAAAGGTTTCATTCACTCATCCCATCTATTTATCCCATCACCATTACCACCATCTTTGATCGTTTAACTTCCCTAGTTCTTCTCTTTTGGGCCTAAAAGGTTAGGATCAAACAAATCCCTATTTTTTATGGTCCAAACAAGATCTCAATACAAGAAGAACATGGAGAATATCAGAGAAATATCAACTTATGTGGACATAAGTCAGTTAAACTCTGAAATAAATCTAGCGGGATCAAGAAATCCCCCAAGTAACTCTCCTTTGTCATCACAAAATCCTCAAGAAGAGAGTCATCAAGAGGACATCACAAATGAAGACATGGGGATGACACAATCTGAAATGATAAAAATGGTTCAAAATCCAGAGAACCACAAAATCATCTATGCCATGTTCAAGTACTTGAATACACTAGTAGAGGGAGGGGTCCAGTTCCCTCCCGACCTTCACGCAAGCACTAGTATAGATGTGCCTCTTAAAAATGCATCCCCGATGTCAAATGTCAATCAGGAAATACCCCACACCACATTGGCCATCACACCAACCTCGCCAAATGTAAACAAGGGGAGTGCCATGCTCCAAGAATTGCAAAGGCACCACCTGGTGGCTAACAAGGAGGTAGTCATCACCAACACGTCGGATACTTCTATCCCAAAAAATCCATCCCACCCCTACGTCCCTCTCACCTTCCATAACCACGTTGGCTCATCTTCATTCTGTGCAACACCAGCCTATCAAAAAAACATACATAATTCTCTACCACTTGGAGAAGGGGCCTTGTTTGGAACAACTAAGGTTGCTAATCGTTTTTCCCAAAGTAACATCCCACCCATTCCCCCATTTCCATTCACAAACACATCACCTCTTGAATTGGGTTTTCCTCCCCTCAACATCGATAGTTTCTCGGAACCAAGCAATCTAAACATCACACCCAATTCCCTCTTCTTACCCACATCATCACAAAAACAAGTGGCAACCATTCAATCCACTACATTAATTGGTCCTCAAATATCCCAAAGCATACCATCTCAAGGACCAAACATCTCAACCACCCCCCCAACAACCCAAATCCCAATCGCCACCATAATCCCTTCACTCGTCACAATGATCGGCATGATTCCCATTCCACCCCCAATCCCACCAAAAGCCAGCATGACAAACTCATTCACCACTCTAATCCAAACCCTCCAAAGGGCCAACCAATAGAGAGTACTCCAAAAATAGCAGCAAGCTCAAGCTCAAGCCCAAGAACAAGCCCAAGCTCAAGCCCAAGCACAAGCTCAAGCTCAAGCTCAAGCTCAAGCACAAGCCCAGCAACAGGCACAAGCCCAATATCAAGAACAATTGCAAGCAATCCGTCTGCAAGCATACCAACAAGCCCTGCAAGATTTTTAGGCACAACAAGCAGCTAAACAAAAAGCTTTGTTGGCACAACAACAGCTCGACCAACAACAAGCTTTGTTGGTGCAACAACAGCTAGACCAATAGCAAGCTTTACTAGCACAACAGCAGGCTTCATGGGAACAGCAGCAAGATCAACAACAAGCATTGTTGACACAAATGCAGGCATACCAATAGGCTTTGAATGCACAGTAGAGCTTGTAGCAAATTCCCACTAGTATTCTTCCCACCCATCAAACACCTCAAAACTACTTCATTCCACCTCTTCACCCAAGCAAGGATGTCGCAACACAAATCAAACTGCTTTCACAGCAAGTGTTGGACTTAAAAGCAAGAAAAACCACGAGAACACTAGGAAACTTTTGTCCTTACCCTTTCGACAGAAGTCTCACCATGATACTATTCCCAAAAGGATTCGAGATCCCCAAATTTGATAAATACAATGGAACGTGTAACCCTGAAAACCATGTCAGGGAATTTCAGGTGCATTGCATGGAGGTCGCATACAATGACACGTATCTAATGTGAATCTTCCCCCGTAGTCTGATTGGTCCAGCCATGGAATGGTTTTCTTGCCTACCCACGGGCATTAAAACATTCAAGGAGATCATGGAAGCTTTCCTTAAGAATTATGCCTTCAATATGGGTACGAATGTTAGTTTGGAAGAACTATCTACACTCAAACAAAGAAAAGGGGAGCTATTCACATCCTTCTTGCAAAGATGGAGATCCAAGGCTAATCAGAGCAAGTAGACCATGCTAGAAGAACAACAAGTTTTCACCATCATAGCCAATCTAGATGACAACTTGGCATTCTACTTGAAAATGCAGTGCATCACATCATAAGACCAACTAATCCCAAAGGCGCTCAACATCGAAAGAGCCCTTATTGCGCAAGCAGGCACACCAACATTCACTCCACCGCAAGATAACCACATGTCTAATAACTACAATGATAAACCTCAAACTTGGTCGAGGAAAAAAAATATCATGAATGAGGGTGTGGTCGATGCTAAAGTGGTCATCAGTGCCCCTAAGTAGAATACCCAAACCCATCATCAACCGCAAAATCATAATCGCAACAATGTGCAAACTAATGCGGTAGTAGCATAGCAACAACCAACTCCCACCAATCAAATCAACAATGTGGGTAATCAAGGAGGACCACCTCCCTGCAACAAGTATCCCCCCAAGCAGAAATTCACAGCTCTTGGTAAATTGATTGAATCCATAATGAAGAAGCTGGTCAAAGAGAATCTACTTAAAGTCTCTAACTCAGAGCAATACACAGAACCCATGACCAAGCCACCGTGGTATAATGAGAATCTCCTTTGTGACTTTCACAAAGTCAAAGGACATACCACCACCAATTGCATGAGACTCAAAAACATCATCCAAGACCTCATTGAGGATAAAATTATCAATATTGAGCAGCCAGTTGGAAACCAAGACCTAAAAATATACACGAATCTGATGCCGAACTACAACCAAGGGAACAATCAGGGAAGTAATCAAGGGAACAATAAGGGCAAGCAAAAGTATGCTAGTGCTAATCTAGTGTATGAGGAGATAGTCAGGTGTGTTGATGAAATGGTCACAGTCATAAATGTCATGGGAGCCAACAACGACTGTGGATTCACCACACATGGTGGAAAGGTTACCATTTCCAGGGCACCAGCTAAGACCCTATTTCTAATACAAAGGCCATCCCCTATGACTACAATGTCATTGACCAACTGAAGAGAACACCCACCCAAATCTCCATCATGGAACTATTGAAAATCTCCGCCTCCCATAAAAAGATCCTTGATGAAGCAATAGATGTGTCCACCGTCTTTGCCACCCTTGACATAGAACAATTCTAGGCTATGGTGGGTAACCTCGTTACCCCAAATCTCATTACATTTTCGGACCAATATTTCCCTCCGCAGCCATCTCATAACCGCGCACTCCACCTCCAAGTACTAGTCCATAAAAAGAAAGTCAAACGAGTCCTAGTGGATGGAGGTGCAGGCCTTAATATTTTTTCTCTAAAGCTCATATATAAATTGGAATTCATCGAGGATTCCATCAATAAGAACAAAAGCATCACAATAAGGGCATATGACGACCAAGAAAGAGTGTCTCAAGGCACTATCAAAATCCCCATCCAAGTGGGGCCGAAAACTATGGAAACCACCTGTCAGGTCCTCAACCTCGACCTACCATACAACATCCTCCTGGGATGCCCATGGATACATGGAATGAAGGCAGTGTCTTCAACTTATCACCAATGCATAAAGTTCTCACATCAAAATGAGGAGGTCACTATATATGGGGATCCTGAACCCTTTGCCTACTGCAAAAACTTGGAAGTCAAGTTTTATAAGATCCCCCAAGTACCCAAAAATGATGAAGGACCATCTACTTCATATATAGACCCAACTAATCTTGCTTCCACTTCTGTGACAAAGATTCCCGCCATCCCTAACATATCCGAGATTAAAAACATGATCTAGGACAATGGCTACGGTGATTATAGAATAAAAATAAATGCATTTTTTGTAGGAGAGTTACCACAATCTCCTAGGTCGCATGGACAACCCCAGCCAATTGAAACATCTGTCCACACTGTTAGAGCAGAACCTTCTGGATTCCACCATTGGGGGGATCTCAGTCAAGAGAATGTGGATGAAGAGGACATCTCAAACACACTATACCAAGATGAAAGACCCACTCCCACCCTACCCATGGAGGAGACTGACAGAGGGTTACAAATGATGTTTGGTATGGGCTATAATAGGAATGAAAGCCTTGGAAGAAATAGTGATGGACGGTTGGAGCCCATCAATGTAGAAAGAGAATGTGGAACCTTGGACTTGGCTATACTCCTCTGAGTATAACTGTTCATGGTAGAGGTACTCCCAGAACGGCAGTCAGGTCCTCTCCTCAGGTAACAGCAACCACTCCTAGACCACCTGTATGCCTAGGTATCCCACTCGATAATTACACCTTTGACGTCACCGATGTTTATACCAATAGTGACAATGATGATATCATGGTAGGTCTCCCCAGGCTTTTTGAAGATTCCACCCTATTAATGATTAATGTCTCCACAACTGAGTCAAACCAACGAACCCGCTGAATCACCTTAGTACACCCACAACTCATCGATCATGATCAATGAGGACCACCAATTCTAGACTCATTCGAAAATGATGAGGCACTCTCAAAATTCATGGGACTAAGGGATATGGTTCCATGTGGGGACCATAAGGCAGGCTTCAACATCACATTGGACACATAGGCATACTATGGGGAGATGATTGAGTCCTTCAGTCGCAAAAGGAAAATATCGAGAATAAGCTTAAGGGTAGTGAGTGAAAACTACAGTGTAGCACTCTCTAACCACATAAGAGTAAAAATAAAGGATGCATCCAATGGTGAAAACCTCTTTGAGGCACTAGAGGATGAAGGATTCAATATCCCCCCTATCGCACTACATCAGAAGAAATCAGCGGTCCTAGCGGAACAGTGCAACCCTGTCAACTTGGGAACAGAAACAGAACCGCAAATCACATTCTATGCTCAAACACTTCAAACAAAAGAACAAGAACTGTTGGCAGCATTCCTAAGAGAAATAAAGTTAAAACTTGCATGGACTTATGCCAACATGCCAAGTATAGATCCAGAAGTGGTAGTTCATCATTTGGCCATTCATCCTAGAGCGAAACCAGTTAGACAAAAGTTAAGAAAAATGTACCCATAGATAGCTCTGCTCGTGAAGATTGAATTACAAAAACTCTTAGACGTTGGTTTCATATGACCAATTGACTATCCAAAATGGGTATCAAATCTTGTGTTAGTCTCAAAATTGAATGAGGGCATCCACATCTGCACGGTCTTTAGAGATCTAAATAAAGCATGTCCTAAGGATGATTTTCCACTACCCAACATTGACATGATAGTGGACATGACGGTCGGACATGAGATGTCCCTAATGGACGGCTTCTCAAGATACAATCAAATAATGATAGCAAAGGAAGACCAGCATAAAACGGCCTTTACGTGTCCTTGGGGCACCTACTGCTGGAATGTGATGCCATTTGGGCTAAATAATGCAAGAGCTACATACCAAAGAGCCATGACACTGATCTTCCACGACATGATTCACAAAACTATTGAAGACTATATGGACGACATACTGGCCAAATCAAAGAAGAGACAGGACCATATAACAACTCTAAGTGCAATCTTTGACAGGCTAGAACAATACAAGGTTAGAATCAATCCAAAGAAATGTGTATTTGGGGTACAATCAGGAAAGCTAGTGGGATACATAGTTTCAATGAGAGGGATAGAGGTGGATCTTGTGAAAGTAAAAGAAATACTCGATATGGAAGCACCAAGAACATTAAAACAACTCAAAGGATTACAAGGTAGACTCCAATCCATACGAAGATTCATAGCACAACTGGCAGATAAGCAAATTGCCTATTCACACCTGCTCCATAAGGGAGTAGCATTCAGAAAAATAAAAGAATATCTACTTACACCACCTGTGTTGATGCCACCAATTGTAGGGAAACCATTGATTCTATACATCTCAGCAACAACAACAGCCCTTGGTGCCCTTTTAGCCCAACAGGATGAAAAGGGAACCGAGCAGGGGATTTACTATATCAGCAGAACAATGGTGGGGCATGAGCTCAATTACACCTCCATAGAAAAGGCTTGCCTGGCACTGGTATTTGCAACCCAGAAGTTCAGGCATTACATGTTAGCTTATCAAATTAAGCTAATTGCCAAGATAGACCCTCTGAAATATCTATTGTCAAAAGCAATGCTTACAGGCAGAATGGCTAAATGGGTAATGATATTATCTGAACATGATATTGAGTATGTCGAGTGAAAGGCGATCAAATGACAAGTTATTCTGGACCAGCTAGTAGAAGCTCCCCTCTACACAAACAACCCACTCATATCAAAATTTCCATATGAGCCTCTTTTCAATCTCAATAGAACTAACCACTGGAAACTGTACTTTGATGACTCTCACACACAACATGGATCAGGAGCCGGTGTGTTCTTCATTACCCTGCAAGGAGATTGCATACCAAGGTCTTTTAAGTTGGCATTCCCCTGTATGAACAACATTGCATAGTACGAGGCTTTAACCATAGGTCTTAAAATTACAACATAGTGGCGAATCATGGCATTAAAGGTTTATGGAGACTTGCAGCTTATCATTAACCAAGTCAATGGGGAATACCAAACTAAAGATAATAAGCTCACACCCTACAAAAAGGTGGTAGAAAGCCTCAAGGATTCATTCCTCGACATTACTTTTGAGCAAATACCAAGGGCAAACAACAGAGCAGCGCATGCAATGCAAACAATCGGATCTTTGCTAGATATCCCTCGCAACGTCTTGAAACATGAATTCCTGGTAGAGCAGCTTCTCGTACCCACTTTCGATGTACCAGAATTGGAATATGCATGTGAACTCGTTGGTCCCGATGATCTTTGGTACCATGACATCTACAACTATCTGAGATTCAGAATCCTCCCAACCGACATTACACCAAACCTAAAGCGAACCTTCGTCAAAAGGTCCTTACGAATTATCATCCTAGGAGAAACCCTCT
Organism: Sequoiadendron giganteum; assembly: GCA_007115665.2. NCBI lineage: Eukaryota > Viridiplantae > Streptophyta > Pinopsida > Cupressales > Cupressaceae > Sequoiadendron > Sequoiadendron giganteum. Next base: position 130,591,520 of record CM021103.1, on the reverse strand, counting down.
TTCATAGAAGTGTTGACGAAACCTTGTTACAATGTTTAAAACCTAAGGAATCCTTGACTGCTCTCACTGAGGTACACAATGGCACTTGTGGTTCGCATTTGAGTGGTATGACCTTGGCCAAAATGTTGCTAAGAACTAGATACTATTGGCCAACAATGGAAAAAGAGGCGCATAACTTTGTCAAAAGGTATCTACAGTGCCAACAACATGGAGATCTCATTCATGCACTAGCTCAAGAACTGCATCCCATTGTTACACCTTGGCCCTTTTCCTAGTGGGGGCTCGATCTCATAGGTAAAATCTCACCCACATCATCCAATGGCCATAAGTTCATCATCACCGCCACCGAATATTTCACAAAGTGGGTCGAAGCAATTC